>VZTX01024381.1:308913-410681 GCA_013400915.1 Pardalotus punctatus
TTTTTGCTTTATTCCTCCAACTGTTCACATTTTAATTGCTGTGTGGAACAGTGTCACCTTTTTTTTTTTCTCCTTAAAGATGAATGGATTACAGATGCCTTCCTCTTCCTTGATTCTCAGTGCTTGTGTTTCTCACCTTTATCACAATGTGTTAAGCATTGTCCTGTCGAGTGTGTAGCACCGAGATAGCAGATATTTATTGTAAATATAATTGCATGGGTTTCAATGCTGGCTAAATCCCCAGCTACTTCAGATTTATTTCTATTAATGAGTTTTAAATGAACGGAAATTAAAGGAAAGGCAGCCCAGCCTTCTGTTCTTTCTAGCATTGGCTGGTGGTGCTGCACAGAATAGTTGGCAGAAGTTTCTATTAGTCTAGACAGTAGAAAATTTACCCTTATTAGCTGAAATGGGAATGATCGATTGCCACTTTCTATCCTGTGGTGTTAGGCGAGTTTATTTGCTTTAGGGAAGTTCTGGTTTTGAAACGTAAGCTGCCCTCTTGCACAAAGGGCAAGACCCAGAGCTGTGTGCTTTACACTTGCCTTTGTACCCACTCTTGTGAGAGTCAGGGGGAATGTCCACGCAGGTGAGCAGTTCCACCGGGCACTGCTGTTGCTCAGAAGTCTGCTGCTGGAATCAGACTGGGAACACTTCTAAAAATCTCTCACCTGCCTCACCATAGAAGCTTTCAGAACTCTATGTGATGGCAGGTTTTGATTTTTTCAGTCAAGGAAAAACAGTTATTTCCAGCAGTGTCCTCCTTGTAGCCTCTGCAAATCTTGGTGTGAAGGCCATTAGTTTCTGTTGGAGAGGTGAGAGCTCAGCAGAGCTCTGAGCACACCTCGCTGGAGACTGAGTCAATCCTGTGGTGGCCAAGGGATGGCATCCTTAGCAAATTAGGCACAGTGAGAAACCAGCCTCTGTCAGTCATGCCAATAACACAGTGTGCGACTGCAGTCCACTCTTGCTGAGATAAAATCAATTATTTTCTTGTTCTCCTCTTTTCATTTGGAAGGAAAGGTCTTTGTTAGCTGCAGGCTGTGAGTGCAGCCTTCAAAGAGACAGTCATAAGAGACCAAATAGGTATATGTGAATGGTAGGAATTGTTTGGGCTTTTGTGGTTGGTGGTTTTTTGGGTTTGGGTTTTTTTGTGTTTTTTTTTTTTTGTTGTTGTTTTAGTGTTGTAGTGGAGGTGAGATTTCAAGGAGATGTTTGCTTGAGAGTGTTTTCATACCTTTTTAAAGGGAGGAACCAGCTTGTACTGCAGTGTTTTGGAGATCAAAACATAAATTTGTTCAAATGAAAACTTCTATTTGGATTAAACACTGTACAGCATAGGATGGTGCATGAAATGTCTCCTATGCTATGACCACAAGTAACGATACTTTATAGGCTCGTAATGTGCTTCAGAGAGAGTGTGTTGGAGGGAGGGAGTCAAGAGAATGTGGTGTGGGATTTATCTCCTGTTTTCAGTTACCTGATAGGCAGTTTGGATTAGATAGCACATTTCTTTAATCCAATGGTCTTCCAGTGGGAGAAGATAGGGGTTCATCTTCACTTCTGTCTTTTCTCTAAACTCAGTGGCCTAAATCTGCTTTATTCAGCAGTTTGAGCTAAAGATTCCACCTTATCAGAATAGGGCTGAAATCCTGAACCTACAAGAGAATTATCTTGGGCTGCAGGGGTGGTTCAATGGGTAACGCTGTATACATGCAAACCATTCACTACCCGCGGGAAGAGGCATGTCTCACACTGAGAATTAAGAAGTCTTTAATTTTCTGCAGTTCAGCAATAATAATGGATTAAGTCGACTGCTTTACAAGCCTCTGGTGGTGGTAACTGGAAAATCTGATAATCTTGGGATGTCCTTGGGTTAATGCAATTACAGTTTTCACTTTTGCTTGTAATACCTTTAGATTCGAGAGTAATTCTAGCTGTGAACCAGATAAACAAGTATAGACTTGATTTCCATTTCAGAAGACTGTCTTTTCTGCCTCCCATCTCACATGCAAACGAGGATAATTTTTTATTAGTTCAGAGAGGTGGATTGCTCACATCTGTTGGATATGATCTAGCAGTTGGGTAGTTTCTCTGGAGCCAATGAAGATGTGTCAAGTGGAGTGACTGTAGCGCTGGTGCTGTGTTAGTCTTTAATACCGAGTTCGTGGGGAAACCAATAATTAACAATCATTTGGTCCATGTTAACAAGCTGAAGGCAGAGCCTCATCTTTCAAAACGAATATTTTACTTTTGAAGTGTCTGGCAGCATTTGCTACCAAACTTTCTGATTCATGGCTGCAGTACCTGACAGCTCTCACAATAGCCATTACACACAAAGCCCTTGCCATTACTCTATATCCATATCTCTTCTTGGATAGGAAGGGAAATCAAAGCCCATTTATTCCACTTCTGCTCTTGTAAGCCTATCAAAAATAGTGGCTGTTTTGACATTTCTTCACTCAAAGTAGCACTGCAGTATGCCTTTGTATCTCACAAAAGTCTCCAAGGGCACACTGGGTGTTGAAACTAATGATAGGGAAATATAAGCCACAGAATTCAACTTTGGAAAGAACATTTTTGAAATTCTATTCTGACTCCGTTCCCTGTTTTCTACAAACTGGACAATTAAAATTTATGCAAGATAATCTCTTGTTGAATGTCCTTCAATTCTTTTATCCCTTTTTAATTCCTGCAGGGTTTACCAAATACTCTGGAACAGATGATATCCCTTTTGGCAAGGAAGGATATATGCCAGCAGCTTAGAGACCACAGGAGCAATATGCTGTTAGTTGCAGACCCAACTATAGAGGCAGCTGGGATTGGTAGTAGTGCAAAAACAGACCTGTCTTATTTTCAAACTTTTATCTCCATCCGTTTCTATAAGACAGGCTGTTTAAACCAGGAAGAAAGCCAGTTGCCATAATATTGATAGTTTTTTCCTGCAAAAAACTGGTCCCAAGTGGTTAAAAATCAGTTTGTTCAGTGTCCCATAAAGTTGGGCTAAAAATACACACAGCAGGGTTGTTTTCAGTTACCTTCTGGATTTTGAGCTATTAAAGATACATAACTAAATCTGTCTTTTATTTCCTTTCTCTGTTGTGTTGTGGTAGGAACATACTTCTCTGGTCATGAAATTTGAAATTGGAAACTGCCTTCATGCCATACATTGTCAGAAGTTTCACCTTCAAGGGAAAAAGAACATGATACATGAGCATACAATGGCTGTTCTGTGGCACACTGGAAATGATAACGCAAAAAATAACAAATATTGTTTGCATATTGGCCACTCAACCCTCCCTTTCTAGGCCTGCAGCAAAGTACTGTCTGTTAATTAGCAGATAGTGTAATCTGTGGGGCATGTTTGCCAGCAGATTGCAACTGCTCACTCCTTGTGCGGTCTGGATGTGTTGTTATGCAGAAATGAATAATGAAATGACAGGATACTTGAGGGTTTTGCCTTCTGTCTGGCTGTACTTGGAGTACTGGGAGAAGAAAGTAAAGAAAATAAACAAGAAAAATACTCTTGATTATTAAACTTCTGATTGATAAGTGCTAGTAAATGCAGAGAGAGGGGAGTGATGGCAGAGATTAATGGATGTAATTAGAAAGCCATCTACTGCTAAGAAAATGTGGAATTTGACTTGTATGCAAATAGCATGAGAATTAGAGACCAACAAGTGATGACTCATATATCAAATTGAGAGTAAGAGGTCCTTGAGGAGGCAGCCAAGCTTCTTCAAGAAAATGGGAATAATTAAGTGTCGGGTATGAAAAAGATATTGCAAAAACCATAAATGACCTTTTCCTTTTAGTGCTACTAAGTGAAAGGCTTATGTTTCTTGTTGCAGGGGCAAAGAGGGAATTTCCAGAGCCAAAAGAATAATTTTAAAAAATGAATCAAATTTGACACAAAACAGAGAATTCAAGGGTCAAAACTTACTGAAAATAAGGCACTGTAATCTGTATCTTTGCTATTGTGTCTTTTGATTCCCATCTCTCACCCTCTTTCTCAACAGTAGTCAAAAAAGGAATTAAAACATTTAAGAAGGGCATGTAACTTGGGGAGCAAGGAAAATGCAACGCTTACCACAGCTTTGCGAGTAATGGCATAGGGAGGCTGCTGGGGGAGACACACAAAATTCATATTTCTGTTTACCACAATATGGCTTTCAGATTGGCATGGGTCTCCCACAGATTTGCACAAACTCAGTTTTTCTGTGGAGGAATCTTTCTTACCATGTTCAGAAGTGCTGAACTGTGGTCAGTATTTCTGTAAAGGTAAATGTTTTAGGGATAAGTGAGAATAAAAGGCGAGAAAGCTGTTGAGGAAGCAGAGCAATGATAATGGCAATCATTGGAGGCAGTGGAGGGTGGTGTAGAGAGACTGACATTAACCAAGTAGACCAAAGTATGTCCATAAAGAGCTATCAGAGGAGTTCTTGCCGTGTATTCTGACACAGTGGATCAAGCCCTAGACCAGTTTCCTAAGCATTTTTTCATGGATAGGGGTGTGAAATCAGACCATGGTGAATGTTCAGGGCACACTTGTACCTTCACAGTGTTTCTGTACACCGAGAAGAATACATGAGGATTTGAGAGAAATCCTTGGTACTAAGTTTTGACTGTGGCCAATTGTTACCAGAAGTTTGTGAACCAATACACTTTTGTTGCATTTTCTTAAGCTGACAGTGCAGTTAAAAAGCCGATGAAATATTTTCAAAAAATAAGAAACATTTAAATTAGCACACTATTTGACAAGAAAAAATCAAATTCACAGTTTTCTATTGCTTATAGAATATTATGAATAATGGATCTTTTTATTTAGAGGAAGAAGAAAAAAATCATATTGATTGAAAGCACTTATTCCAGTCAAAACTTTTTTTTTTTTTTGCTGAGGTCATCTAAGACTTTCCTGTCTTGAAGAGATTGATGTTAGAATAACACTGTTTTGGGTGCAAAAAGCTAAAACCATTTTGTTTTGAAATGTTTCCTTTTTAAATTCTTTAGAGATTTACCAAGATAAATTCTATTGAAAACAGTGGAACATATTAATGGTACTTAAATTACAATTTTAGTCACTTTGCTGATTCTATTGTTGTTAAAAGTCTGTTCTGAACAGTTTCAGAGGAGTAAAAAACTGAATTCTCCACTGCATGTATGCATTTAGGTCTGTGTTTGTCTCTGTTTAAACATAAAATCTCTTCAGTCTCCAGTCCCACATCCTAATTCCTTCATTAGATGTAATAAGGACAATTAGAAAAGGGTGCTGTGATCTGGTCCTTGCCCTCCAAATTCTCTATGTGCAGTCATTTTCCATACTTTTGTCTCTCCTGTGGAATGATGAGATGTTTATCTGTTTGTATCAATATCTTTTTCCACACAGACCAAAGACAGACAGAAAACCATGGAGTATGTTCTCTATACAACTTCACAGTTACCAACAGAACCTCAATTTGTGGTGCCTAATCTTAATGCAAAATTAGAAGGTCTGTCTTCATCAGATAAGATTTTTTTAAAAAAATCACTTTCCCCTGGTTTAGGGCTCCTTTGCACAGCACATTACCCAAGTTTGAATATTATTTTGCCGTGTTGTGTTTTTCAGACAGAATGTTTTAGAGGATTTAGCCTTGTGTGTGTGCTCTGGTTGCTGGGCTCTCTTTGTTTCCTCACAGGTTCAGCCAATTTCTGTGAACACTACTCTTGAGCAGGTTGTGTGCTCTGGACGTAGCTTTCTGGTGAGGACAATCCCTTAGAAATAATTCCTTAATAATAGGCATGGCAATGGGCTTACAGCTGTTCCTGGATGTTATGCCGCCCTGAGAACATAAAATCATATTATTGTGACTCACCCTTCTGCGTCAAGAACAAGGTCCTTCTGTCCTATTTATAAGTTAAAAATTTATAGGAAGAGATTTTTTTTTTCTCTGTGTTTGAAGAGCATCTGTTCTTTGGGTTCTGGTGCACAACTTGTCTCCCATTTATTACTATTACTAATGGTAAATAATCAATGTAATAGCATAGCAATTGTGAAAGGCAGCAGGTTGTGCTTAGTTCTTGGCAGTTAAGGGAGAAATACAAACACATCTGAATGCCCTCCCTAATGGCATGTTACTCAGCTCCCAGAAAGTAAACAATTGCAGATGAACCAAAGTATTATCAGCTGGGGAAGAAAGTGTGACAGTTTCTCTGCTTCTGCTTGAGACCTTTGCTCATTTATGGTTTTTTGTTAATAGGTAGTTTGGAAGAAATATTGTCAGTGCTAGTTCATGAATGAGATCAAATGTATGTTTTGCTAAGATCAAAAAATAATCAGCTGAAGACAGAAACTGAACATAGGATTTTGATTGAAATCCTAGCCATTAAATTACCTTTTTTCCTAATTCTTGTGATTCTGGAATATGTGAATATCTGATCTCCTTTTATACCATTTCTTTCTGAGAGGGGATCACAAACTGCAATCCACCTGTGCAAGTTTGTGCCCTTCATTTGTATTGCTTAAAGATATAAACAAAATCTTTCACACATGCCAAAAAAAAAAAGGTGCATAAAGGAAAGCATCAAACATCATTTGACCCTGTTTGGGAGAGGAGCACTAGGTTATCCTGGAAGGATAGAGGAAGCGCCATTCAGTCATTCCGTGATTCAGCGTAGCAGTGGACAAATAATTGCTGCTTCTGACCCCAATATTCCTTTTTAAACTTAAATAAATTTCTCTAATGAACATATGTCGGACACTTCAAACCTTGGAGCTGAGAGCGATCTTCCAAGTCACTGTTCTCTTTCTATACCACCTTAACCAGCAGAACTTTTCCATGTGTTTCAGGATGCCAAAACTTTCCTTTTGCTACTGTTTCAAGTGTGTTGCTGCCATTTGCGAGCTCTCATAGGAGCAATCAGTCAATTACCACCAAAGACTCCCATTATTCCAAAGAGCCTGACCTTCCCCCCTTGGGCACCAATTAAAATCCATTACTTTTTTCCCATTGTACTTGCTGTGATTGGAGCTCTGGCTCTTTGCCTGGTTGAGCTTGTTGGGTTTTCCTGTCCTTTTCATTATTATTGAAACTTTGCTAAAGATGGCAAGGAGTGAAAGAGTGAAAATTCCAAAATATACATGTATAACCTTGGGGACAACAACATTTTAATGAGACTTTTAATTTCATCTCTTTCACTTGTCATCAGGAGTATAAGAAAAGTGCAAGTGAAAGAATAGATATGTTTCACATGATGACATGGCTTACCTCCTTTTTTTGTTTTCTTCCTTTAGCTAATGTGCCCCAATTATTCTACAGAAAAGGTTTCCCGCAACTGAAGGGCAAACATTCTGTGAGACTTGCTGGTAAAAATACTGTGCTCTGAAAGTTGAGGGGAGCAAGAGCTGTGTACCTGGCAACTTTCTTGAGCCTCAGGGCCTGTCCTTTCTTGTATACACTGGGTAGGTGTACCGTTCTTCCTAGAGTATCACTGCAGCTCACATCTCCAAATAAACTGTAAAATAATATCGATAAAAGCATTCTTCCCTCCTGGTGGTTGATAATGATCAAGCAGTGTATCTTAACTGTCTAGCAGCAAGTGCTGCAGCAGAGGCCCACAATCTCAGAAGCAGACAAGTAAAAATTGTTGTATGTATTATTTTTCAGATGCATCAACCCGCCTGTTTACCTGACCCTATAATTAGGATCATGCCAATAGCTGTTCAGGTTGAGGCTGTGGTTACAGATGTAGTAAAAGCAAAAAAAAGAAAAAATCACTGCAAAGCACTAGCAGAGTTGTGAGTAAAAAAAGTGTTTAAGCCTACATCCTTTCTGGAAGTGTTCTATATTCCAACATTTGCCCATTGCTCAGTCTGCTTATATGACATTAGAACTACTGAAATCATGCTACATGCAGCTGCTCTTATGTAAGTATGGCTGCCACCTCAGCCAGTGTCTTTCAAAAGTGAATCCAAGCCTACCCTAAAGGTGAGATTTGCAAACATGCCAAGTCTGTGTGTCTGACACTGTGCTAAAAGGAAATTCTGGGAGAAAAAAAAACCCCACTTCTTTGGGCTTTGGGATTCCCTTGCTTTCAGGGAGGGTATTCTAAGCTACAAATGTGTGATGGATACTCACCAAATGGCTGACATGGATCAGAAAAGTCAGCCCTGAAGTGGCTCTTTGAGGGTGTTTCTGGTGTTTGCAACCAGGCAGGATCTGCGGGCAGCCTGAGTTTAGCTGGTTTTTCCATCATTTGGACAACGTAACCAGTTTGTGTGTTCAGCGATGTAGCCTTGTGGAGCTAAGTCAGGAGGAGTCGAGGTTTAGATTCTTTCTTTATCTGGGTCCTAAAGGCACTGTAGATTCAGCCAAATCTGTATATAGTTAGATTTTGCTAGGGCACCTCCTTGACAGAGCCACCTGTGGGTTGATGAGGAGGATCTCGGTGTGAATAAAGCTCAGCCTTGGAGTGCGTCTCTGTTGTAGCTGACTCCTACAGGTGATAGCCTGGCACAGCCAAGGTGTCCTTCAGTGAATTCAGCTGCCACCAAAAGGGGCACAGACTTCAATATGGGTTACAACAGCCTGTCAGGAACTTGGACTGCTTTCCTTGTGTGACTGCAGCTCGTATCAATGAATCTCCACAGATGTCAGTGCTCAAGTTAACTGAGTTATATTCATATCTGTAGGAGTTTTACTTCTCCAAAGTGGAGAGGTGACTAACAAATGTAAAAATTTTTAGTAAGCTATAACTTAAGTGTTTATTTCCTTACCTGCTTCCTCATTTGACGCATAACTTTGAAAAAGGTGCATTTAAGCTTTGCGCTTGGAAGTGGTAGCTCCTGACTTCTGCAAAACAGAAATATATTTCACTGAGAAAATCTCACTGGGCTTTTTTGGGGTGCGGTGCTGTGTAAGTGCGAACAGTTTTTATTAATAGTCAATTCATGTACATAATAAAAAGTATGTTCCCACTATAAAGATGGTTAATATTGTTCAATATATCTACATTACAGCCACACTAAAGCTGTGTGTTTATGTTGTATTTGGAATTATATTAATAGGTGTTACATTTTACTATACAGACTTGTATATTATTTCTATGTGATAGATAGTCTCTACCACTTGAGATGGAAAAAAACATGTCTTTCAATAAAAATATATTTCCTAGGCTTGCTGCACCAATATTTAATGAAACTTTGAATAAGTGAAGCAGATCCATCAAAAGAAAACAACTTTTGATGGGGAGGGGGCAACTTTAAAAATCAAAACTTTCTCTCTCTTGAAGTTTGCCTGCTTTCAAAATCCAAGCCATGGAAGGGCTGTTCTCTTGTTCAAATGCAAAACCTCAGAAAAAATAAATGCCTCATCCTTCTGAAAAATCCATCCCCAAATGTCATAAAATATTACTCAGTAATCTGTCATGTCATTCACACTGAAAGCTGCTGTGGTCCAGCTTGAGTTTAATCTAAAGTGAAATTAGTCCACATATTTCTTCCATCTGGGTCAGACTTTCATCCCAGGTGGGTTCTTTCGCGGGGCTCTTCAGGGACAGGGCGGCTGTGGCCACGGACAGGGTTAATGGTGATGAATGAGTGATGGAAGGAGTGATTTTCACAGAGGGTCAGGCAGGTACCCAGCTCGCAGCAAGTACCTTCAGTGAATATTCTTTAAATTAAAGTCTCCTTTTTAATGTGTTTAAATCCAGAAAAAATATTCCACCTCACTGATTTGTGGAGCGCAGGAAAGATAAGTTTTTCCCCTCTTTGAGGAAGTGAAAGGGCCCTCCAAGCAAAAAACACTTGGTAGCCTGTCTCAGCTGGTATAAGCTAACATTTCTAAGGAGCAGTGAAATAAACAAGCAAAGAAAAAAAAAAATCTTCATTTCCTTTTTATATTGTACCTGAATTATACAATTTTCTAGGTCAGAATGTATTTGGGCTTCTTTAACAGCATGTGGTGAAACTGCAAAAGTATTTGTGTGGAAAGGAAGAAGGAAATCATCTCTTTCTGAAGCTGCAGGGGAAATTTAGGCAGAGAGAATGTAATTAGCCAACCTAAAAAATGCCTGAGAGAACAGAAATTGCCAGCATTGTTCCTGCACAGAGTTTTGAGAACTTTAATAAATGCAAGTGATCAGCACAGTAGCTTTAAGTATGGTCTGGAGGCCTGCAGTAAAAAACCACAACAAGCAGACCCAATAACTACAACAAAATTAGAGTTACTTTTTTCAAGAGGATACTTAACTTACTTATGTTAATATTTGTCATAAATGTGTAATCCACAGCAAAGATATTTGGGCAAGTATATTTTAGGGTCATTTAAAGGGAAATTTGCTTACACTTCAGTGTTCAGTTAGTAAAAGCATTTATTGACTCTTAAAAGCTGCATTTGGGTAGGACTTTGCATACGTGTGAGAAGCTACTTTAGTGTGGCCACCAATGTTCTAGACTCAAGGACATGAAGGAAAGGGAGACTTCATCTCTGCTACCCCACCACCCTGAGGTGACCTTGCTTCTTGCAGTGATGTCATGTAATAAGTTAAAATAGCTACAATAAATGATAGTAAAGAAAAGCAGAAAGAAACAAGACACCCAAATGTTTTCTATGCAGTAAAATCTGGTTATTAGACTGTAGCCTTGTTAAGCTGAGTAATAATCAGAATAATTAATGTGTTTTGCTCTGATTTTAATTGTGATTATAGCTGGAGTAATTTGAAAAATAAATGTTTGATTATCATGTTAAACAAGATATTTTCACCCTTCTTAAATTGTAATTACTAACATAGTTCATAATTGCGTTCTTTGGTGAAAATAAGAACAAGGTCCATTATAAATGAAAAATATGGATGTACAGAGAAGACTACTAAGTGAATTAGAAGGAAAACTTGGGGAAAAAAGAATCCAAGCCTGTCCTGGGAATGGTTTACAAGCTTTTAAATGCAAATTTATCAAAGCTTTTTGTAAGTCATGGATCTCATTTTTAGTCGGTATTCCACTGTTTGAAAATCAGCCACACAGGCTCTCAGTTGGTTAACATTCATTTTACTAGTCTCAGATCTTGATCCAAAATCCACTGAACTCAATAAAAAGACTCACTTTGAATGCAAAATTAAATTATTCTTCTTCGCATGTTAGAAGAGCTTCCTCTTGCAGTATTGCACCATTGCAGTGTGGAAAACCAGAGCACAGTAAAATATTTGGCAAGTAAAAGTTTCTTTCTGAGCCTGTGGATGAACCTGGGCTCACAGGCAACATACTGGACTTCAGATCTTTTAATGAATCATTTCAGTAGGTGTCAGAACCTGTACATCTTTGAGGTGTTTCAGAGGGTACCCTAATAAATGTAATTTTTTTATATTTGATACATGTTTGTTCTCAAGCCCCATATATAAGCCTACATATTTAACATTTATTGGTTTCATATGCTACTCGGATACCATTATGGTTTCCCTACATACACTACTGGTGTATGTCCTACTGTATTCAAGGTAAATAAATGAAATAGATACAAAATCTTACTGGTAGTTTTGTAGACAGCTATGCACACATATTGGGAAACCAATATTAGTGAAGAACAGTGTATCCTTCCTAGGTTGTTCTCATCCACCTAACACCCACCATAAAACTTAGTCAAGGGTAACCATTTGCAAAAAGGATTTATGGATTATTCTTACAGAATAATCTGTATTCTGATGCCCAACAGAAAGTAGCAGTAACATCTGAAATGAGAGCTTTGAAAAGCCTGGCCAGCCAAGTAACCAGACCTGAGTAGCCAGGGTTTTATTCTGTTTACCTGTGAGCCCATTCACCCATTCAGGTGCCTTTCACTGGCTTGTGTGTGTGTTGAAGTATCCAATTTTTCTGTGTATTTAGAATTTCTTTTACATCTGAAAGAAATTTGTTGCATATTATTCTGTCTATATTAAGTTCGAAGTGGCTGTTGTCTTTACATCCAATGGTATGTATAAGATAAGAGAACTACTGTGGTGTCTTCTGCCCTGATCATCCATCTCTGAGTAGTCAAAGCCAGACAACTGATAGTAAGACTAAAAACGTCTAAAAATATTAAATAATTTGTCTACATCTGTACAACTACTGGTGAAATGGAAATCTGAATCCCACTGTAAATCCTAACATTTTGTCCTGTGAATTTGGCAATACTTTTTTTTCCTCAGAAGGTTTCAGACTTTGTTAAGATGCTGCTGAGAACATGACCATTTTCTAAATAAGTGGAAGGTCAGCTGCACATAGAAGATTTATGGGGACCAAACAAAGCAGAGCATCACTTGTGATAAGGTTGAATCACATGTGACGGTGATTCATTGCGCTGAATTTTTCATTAATTAAAAATGATAAATTATTCTTTATCAAACTCAGCTGGAAGGGACTATTTGTGGCTGATGTCTTTAAATAGTTAATGGCATGTCTTGCAAAAATGGTAACATGAGTTTTTAACATAAATAATTTACCCAGTCCATTCTAGAGATGTAACTGAAGTGTGACACTGATGGAATACACACACATGTGTAATCAGACCCATTACAGATAGAGATGGACCAGAGAAGGAGGGGTGGACTTGGAGATCCTGATGATCAACTATCCCACCCCTTGGAGCATTCATCCCACAGACATTACAGAATAGAGGAGAGGGAAGCTCTGAGATGATTTTGCAGTTTTGAGTTTGGTGATGGCTCCCAGACATTGCATGATAGAGCTGCCAGGCTCTGTATCAGCACAGATATGTTTATAGAGAAGTCTCTTCTTGCTTGTTTCCTCCTAGTCAGGGTTTAGACTGCCCACTGAACCATGAAGCAGTATAACATCATTTTTGGCTGCATGCCATTGAATTTCCTGCAGCTGAATTGCTTGTCACTGTTCGGATATCACAGATCTACTGAATAATATTCTGACCTGCAGATGAAGAGATCCAGCTGTGTGATCCTGCTTGATACTGTTTGACTTTATTACAGACTTTATCACAGACTTTGTCTGGGCTTGGTGTCAAGATCTGTGAAGGTTTATACATACCTAGCTTCCCTGGCTTCTCGAGAGCAAAACAGGAGATGGGTTTCTTCTTTCATTTAGAAGTTGGGCCAAAGTCTGCCAGCCTAAATTTCTGACAAGTGGGGAGACACAAATGGTAGATGCTCTGAGGGTCTCCTCATTTCTTGTCCCTCATCAGGGTTTGAGAACTGTAGCTTTTCTCATCAGAGTTGTGCAGCTCCACACTACAGCTACAGTAGTTGCTAAGATACTGCTTCAATGAATAGATTTATTTATAGATACAGCTGCATTCTTTACTATTAATTTTGTAGTGGTTTGCCTGTACTTAAGTATGCACTGGATCCTGCTCCCCTCTAGCTTCCCCTTCATTGCTGGGGAGTAAAACACATCCCTGATGTTCTGAACCAGCAAAACTCAGTGTCTGCCACGCTGGCTTCCAAATAACTCACTGCATGAGCCTGTCTGTGGGGACAGTGAGTCCTTTGCTGTGAATCAGGATTTATTTGCTTTTGAAATGTTAATGCTAGAGATGAGGAGGAGGAGATGTCTTCCTGAGCTGCCTTAAAGATGTTACTTGCTATTTTAGTGCGTTGCTGTGGATTAAGAGGACTACTGAAGGGCAGCATGGCAGCTCCTCTTTGATCCAGATGACTGGCTCCATAGGTGGTGGTCATTAGAAAGGAGAAACAGCTCCATCCATCCCATGGCTCCAGCTGTAGGGAGCCATAAAGCTTGTTTATACAAGGCCAGGTTTTCATTGCAGGTTGTGTCAAAGCCCAGCCAATTCTTTCTGCATTCCTGTGTCTAACGTGCTGCTTTTCCCAGCTGACTGCAGGGCTGATGCTCCTGTTCAGGCTTCAGCACCTCATGTCTCAGTAATTCCAGTGCCCTGTCCCCTGTCCCCTGCAAATGTGGCCATCTCTGATTGACACAGAATGCAGCTGAAGAAATCAGATGCCTGGATTTCTGCTGCAGCCACAGGACACTTCTTTTTGGAGTGCTCCCCAGCTTATTACGCTGAAAGTAGAGCTGCAGGTCTTTGCTTTCCAGACTTGGCTATCGTTGCCATACCTCACTGCTTATTATGAGGTCAGCTGCTGCCTCCCATTAACCTGTGGCTCTAGTCCCCACTTCTGCTTGCAGCCTTTTCAATTAAATGCCTTTTTATGGTTTCTCAGTGTGCCTGTCATGCATGGGAGGAGATGCTTTCTAAGGAACATCCACTGCCCTGTGCCAATACTTAAAAAAAGAAGGGTTTTTCTCTTTTAGTTTCTCTTTATTTCTCTTTTTTTTCCCTCTTTTTTTTTTCTCCGTTTTTCTTTTTGTTCTCTTATTTTTCTCTTTTTTTTTCTCTTTTTTTCTCTTTTTTCCCTCTCTTTTTCTCTCTTTTTTCTATCTTTTTTCTCCCTCTCTTTTTTTCTCTCTTTTTTCTCTCTTCTCCTCTTTTTACCCCCCCTTTTTCCTTCTTTTTTTGTTTTGTTTTGTTTGTTTGTTTAGGGTTGGTTTGTTTTGGTTTTTTTTTCTTTTTTGGTTTTTTGTTTGGGTTTCTTGTTGTTTTTTGGTGTTTTGTCTTCTGTCATTTATGACAGAAAAACCTTGGTCATAGTTGGGTTTCGGCTTACTTTTGGCTGCCTTTAGTTTACACCTTTGCAGATACTGTACTTTACAGTTGTGTGCACCAAAACCCACTGTTTTGTTGATATTTTTATGTTGATTGGAGCAACAGCCTTCTGGACTGTGATTGGACTGCTGTGATGCTGAGTTAACACAAGTAATAATTAATGAAGTAGTTGGAAAGAGGTGTGCAAAATAATGAACCAGAGAGGGAGCAGGCAGTCACCTGCCTGCTGCACCAGCAAGGAGAGAAAAAATAAAAGAGGTGGAATCAGAGGATGAAAGAAAGAAAGGATGGAGTCAAGGTGGGGGAGGAATTGAGAGGATTAAGAACAGGGGCTTTACAGAATCACAGGTAGGGGGTTCTTGCAAATCAAGTTGATTATTTTCTTTGTTTGATGGGTGCACAATTGCATTACAACATTTGCATAAGATTCCCAGGCCCTCCAGCTTAGACTTAGAGTTCTGAACGATCCTTTGTTTGAGGAGGATTAAATTCTCTGAAGAATTCAGGGCCAGGTCTACAAGGAGGGTTAGTACCAATTCTTTTCTTCTTTTGACTATGCTGGGAGTTGCAGACCTAATTAGGAGTTAAATATTTAGCCTTCTGTATAGTTAGGACTTTGTTCTTTTTTTATTTTATTCATGGAAGGATGGTACTTCATTTTTCCGAAACAAGAGGTGGAGGAAACATAAGTTAGGGTCAAAAAAATTGTTTGATTTCCTCCTGGGTGTCAGTTCTGTTGAGAATCAAACATTTTATGATTAGTTTTTAATCAAATTGCCAAACCTTGCAAAACAAAGCAATGTTTTATGACACATTTTTAAACATTTCATTTTGAAGTAGATAAAACATTTAGGCTTTCCTCAGGTTTTTTTCTTTTTTCCCCTGGAGATGTTTCAGGTTAAACTAATTTTTCTGAGATTTCAAAGATGTGAGACTTTACAGTGTTTCTTCTGAAAGTTTTTTGAAACATGCAAATATTTGCAACAAAAATATGTATTTGTGCTTGTTAGGAACCAGAACTGTTTATCAGCCAGCATACTCATAAGATCATAAGATGTGGGCTTTTCCTTGGTTGTTCTGAACAAACTGTGTCCTGCATGTGGCTTTTTGAGAATCTGTCACTTTTTTCTTCATGTTTTTGATTTAGATACGTGGCATTATCCTGGTTTTGTAAGCAATTTTTACAGTAAAGAAAATAGGGAATTTACTAAATAACTAAAGAGTCAGGAGGCCAGTCTGAATAAAATCACTCTTATCACCATAATATTTGATTTTTTTTTTTTTCCGGCTGTTCTTCGTGTCCTTGCTTGTATACCTGGTTTTATCTGTAGGAACAGTCAGGGCCCTGCTCTAAATGACGGCCCAGATCTGGTTCATTGTGTCAAGAGATGCCGGGTTTTTCTTGTCTCAGGAGGTTTGTGCACTCTCAGCTTCTCATCTCTTAGATATCCATATTGGTTTCATCCACATCCAGCTGTTTTTTTAAGGGAAAAGATAAGAAAAGCAAACACAAACAAAACTTGCAACTCCCTCAGATGTTCTTAGAAAGGAACTCCAGGGAAAACCCTATGAAACATTATCTGCTAAGCCAAAGCAGCTCTAAATTCTGTCCAAGAGCTGATTATTGCTGGGTCTTTAAAATCCTGTCTGTGTAATCCTTTTTCTGCTCTGGATTCTCTGCTAATCCTGCACCTGCTCTTCCTAATTCCAGCCTATTTAGGGATATAGGCAATATATTCTGTTTACTGGTTCATTAATATATTTGGATATGGGCTTCCAAACCTGTGCAGGGTGTGTAACATTTTTCTAATGATAGAGGTGAAATCCGATGAAGTCATTCTGAAGGAAAAACAAATTAAAATCAACTTCTAAAATGCAGCTTAGTCATTTAAAAATCTGTATAGTCCTGATCTTGCTCATTTTTAAGCAGTGTTGGAGGAATTTGTCTGAGGAATTTTATTTACTGTCTTTGAATATTACTTATAACTATTAACTGTTTCTTCTGTAGCTGAGTCCTTAGGGGAATGGCTTGGTGCTGCAAATAGTGCCTGCTTTTGGAAGAGTTCTTTTCATTAACATTGAAAATCATGTGGTTTGCCCTTTAAAAAAATAAGTGAAAAATAAAGAAAGAAAAAAGAGAAAAAGTGCTCATGCCCTGAAGCTATTTATACTGATTGGCAATTTACTCATGGCCTAGCAGGTTAGAATATCTTACATATTAAAATGTTGACCAATTTATAACACAACTCTTTTTTTCTTTAAATGCTGTCTTTGCACACAGGTGCTTATGTGTGTATTTGCACATGTGTTCTTCAAAATATGGCAATATCTATTATGTGAAATACTTTAAAAGAGTTTACCAGGCTGATAGGTGCTAATGGATTGATTAGCATTAACATCCATGTATTTGCTTTTTGCTTGGCAATGCAAAGTGGCAGAACTAAGCTTAGGTCAAAATAAATAAATGCTTAAATTAAGTTTAATGTATTGTAGATAAAAGTATGTTCAGAGAAAGGCAAATGCCTCAGGTAACACACAGCATGTTGTTAAGCTGAGGTGAATTGGCTGCAAGTTTGGAGATTTAGTTCTGACTCTTCCTAGTTGTAGCGAAATCAAAACTGGGTGATGATTCTTAAAAAAACCATGAAAATGTGACTAGGTTTTGTGAAGTATTGATTTTGAGTGTAACTAGTTATGCTCGAGAATGGACCACTAAAATGAGGCAGAGTATAAAATTTTCTCGTCTCAGGGTAGCAGAATTTTAGGATCTCATATCTCATGAGTTGTAGGGGATGGGGTGGAAACTGTAGCTGGATGAGAAATAGCAAGCAAGAGGCCTGAATATAATATTGAGTATGTAACAGAGTATCAGACAGTTTCTCACTTCTGTAATCTTGACTCTTGCATAACTCTTTGTTTCCATCTCTCTTTGTAGAAATAATTTAAGATGTCTGGGACAAGTACCTCCCATTTTATTTGTAAGTGCAGTGCCTCTGAGGCTGTATAAATAGTGTTCTGATTGGAAGGCAGAGAATTCCATGCTTTCAAAGATATAAAATGGACTCGTAGGCTTGATACCCTTTGAGGTATCAAGTCCCATGTCTGCCACTAGCCCTTTGATCAGCTCTTCTCTTTGGGCACTGTTCAAGAGCCTGATTTCTGGGGCTTTCTGATTTTAAAGACTCTCGTCTTTGGCGTAAAGAATAAGAGAGAGGAAAGGGAAAAAGGTTAGATTGTAAAGCCCCTAATTCTGATTTGCAGAAGAGCTAATTCTTCTGGGTCTGAAAAAAGAATTTGGGGAGATTAAGCAGTATTGATGCAACCTGACATGCCAATTTGCTTCCAAAGAAAACTTTATTCTGATACAAATCAAGCCAGCCATTAACCTTTCAAATAAGGGATGAAACAGTCTTACAAAGAGTGTTCACCTTGCCTCGTGTAGGCCTCTTATTGAGACTGCAAAGCCATGAGGTTATCATTCTTCACTTGTTCTTGTCATCAAGGCCATGGATTTGTCAGAAGACTACAGCAATCAAACAAAAGGTTCCACTGCAACAGTCTGTGTCAGGATTAAGTTGCCTGTGTCCCCCTTCACACCCTACTCAGTAGTTGTGTTTCCCAGTTATTTAGGGCTGTGTGCCCCTGCAATGGCCAGGTCACTAAACCAGCTGGCAGATTGAGTTGAATGAATGCCAATGATAACACAGGAAGAAGGGCAAGAAAATCTGCAGCTAGAAGTGAAGGAGACAGCCTGTGACCTGTGATCCTAATCCCTGCTGTGGCATTGGATTTTCTGAAGCAATATCTAAAAAAACCTGTTTCTCTCTGCCAGTCCAGAGCTGTGTGTCTGACATGTCTGAAGTGAAGCAGTGTACTCTTCTCTCCATCACCTCCCTTCCGAGAAACAGTCAATGAAGTAATAATAAACTCAGTATTCAAGATTCTTTATTCTTTATTCTGTTTTGTCTTGTTAGTTGGGTGCTGTGAGGGAGGAAGTGTGTCAATATGGACAGGACACACTGAGCTGTAGTCTCCTTAATTACCCTGCTGCCAACTCCCTGCAAGACACCGGAGAGAGGAGCATGTCTAGTGACAATGTTCACAGAGTTCAGTGCAATTTTTCAGTGACTCTTAGAAAATGCACATCTAAATGTGGGAACTGGTACCATTCTCATGCTTGGATTTTGTGCTGGCCCTTTTTGAAGTATAGAAGTATATACTGTGCTTCTCAGAGTACAAGAAGGTTGTTTGCAGAGTATAAGAAGGTGAAAATCAGTGAGTTTTCTGGAGTTCTGCCATTTTACTCACTGTCTAAATTGTTCCAGTGACTTTATTATGCAGGAGAACATGGACAAGGCAGATCTGAGTATAATGAAAGGGGGAAAGCTGTGCCAAATCAGCACCTGAATCAATTAATTTAGTCATCTGACATCTGTTTCGCTTGTCAGGTAAAAATTTTATGCAATTAGCTCAGATACATGCCTACAAAAAAATTGCAAATGTTTCAGTAGGATTGCAAAGCTGGAAAGTTGTAAGATGTTCATTTTTCTTTGCAAGTGCTCTGGAACTTGGGGGCAAATCCGCATGCTCACAACTGCTGAACAAATGTTTATAACTTAAATATTTGTTTGAGAGGGGATATGTAATCAGATAGCAAACTTCCTAGAGAGCTGGTTAGCACACAAATTGGGCTTTCTTTATAAAGGTTTTTAAAATTCATTTTAATGGGTGAGAAAAGCTGGCTGATGTTTCAGGACTGAGTGCTGATATAAAAACTTTCTCATTCACGGCCCATGGGAATGTGAACATTCACTGGAGTTTAAATCTCTGGTGAATTTTCTGCTACAGCTATACAGCAGCCTAATATTCCTGTCAGAACAGATTTGCAAATGACCCATAAACCAAAGAAGAAAGTAAAGCTGAAAGGATGCTCTGGGCAATATCGTTTTCCTTACTGACTTTTTGTCTCAGTCTGAGTCATTGATAAAAGGTTTCTGAATGCGACTTCTATTCAAGGTTAGTAAAGAAATCAGGATATGCGGAGAAGAAAGTTTTGGCTTATTAAGAAAAGCAGTTAATTGTTATCACGTAGTGAGATCTCATTGGTTTCCATGACATTTGGTCTAGGCTGTGGAGGGAATCTCTCTAAGGAAGAGGGATGTCCAGTGTACCAAGAACAGGACATACTGTGTGCTCCATCCTGGCTCTGCAGAGCAAGCCAGCCAGCTCTAGAGGGACACAAACATCATTATTCATAAACATTTACTTGCACTGCTCAGTGATCTTAGAAAGCTTAAAATCATAGAATCATCAAGGCTGGAAAAGACCTTTAAGTTCAACTGTTCATGTAGTCCAAGTTAACAGAAAGCTTGTCCCTAAGTGCCACATCTCCATGTCTTTTAGAGATCTCCAGGGGTGGTGGTTCAGCCACTTCCCTTGGCTGCCTGTTCCAATGCTTGACAACCCTGCTGGTGATGAAATTTTCCAGGTAGAATCCTAGCACCTGGGGAGGTGGGGCAGTCACAGAGGAGATTCATGTGCTGTGCAGAGCAGGAACTTGTCCCAGTTGCCCCCATCCCTTAAATGTGTCTCTCTGCATGCCCTTCAGGTTCCCCCCGTTTGGGAAAACCTCCCTGTGCATGATTTTACCAGCACTGGAGCTGCTCACTTTGGTGTGCAGGGTTACACTGGCTAAAAGCTGTGTGCATGGCTGAAATTCAGTTTGCCTGCATCTGTACTTCAGGCACTTGAACAGAAGTAAGGGGATATCCATTTTACTGTTTTGTGTTCTGTGAATTAATAAAAAACTTCAGGCTTCCTGCAGCGTCAGTCCTCAGGAGAGACTTCTCTCAACTCCAGGGAGCTTTGGAACAAACATCAGAGAAGGTGCAGCATTGTTTGGCAGTTTTTCTTAAAGCAGTTCAGAAAGACTTTGTGCACATCAGTTCAGAGAGCTATTTCTCAGTGACAGTGCAGTAAATAAAAGTTGCAGACAATATTCCTCTTATTCAGGAACTTTGGAAGTTGGCAAAAGACAAAATGTATGCAAAATATATTAAATATTCTTTAAAAATATAGCAATGGAGCTGGTGACCTGAAGGAGCCTTTCCACCTCCAACTTCTAGTAATGTAATCTCTGCCTCAGATATTTTCTCAGACTGAGTCATTCAGCTGGATGAATTTTAACCTTATTTCTAAAAGGAGAGAATCGCTGTATTCAAAGCTATTCAGAGGCTGGGACTGAAATGTCACAAAGTTCGTGTTTGACAACAACACTTTCCTTTGTTGACAGTGTGTCTATAGCTTGATTGTCTCCCAGAAAAGATACTTGGACCAGAAACATGTGATAGGAAGAAGGAGAGTCTTCTGTTAAAGATATTGCATTTGAGCATTTGAGCCTTGGCACAGGCTTTCTCAAGTCTTTTAATGACTGTGCTGTTTAATTGCTTTGTGCCTTATCTTTCCATGATTAAAAGTGAAGGTGAGAATACTTGCTGTACTTATGATATTCAAAGGATAACTCAATGAATACATGTGAGGTAATCAAATTTTCTGAGGATCATTTGCCCCACAGAAATCAATGTTAGATAAATGTAATTATCATTATGAGATTGATGTAAATTTGATGCCAATTATTTCTAAAGTTAAAATAACTTAAATTCACAAATTAGTTATAGAAATGGTAATAATTTCTCTGCTTTTGAATGTTAACAATTGAGTACATCATTATCCATTAGAATTTGGGAAAATGAAGAAAAAGACATCTCTGACATTTTTTTGATGGAACAGGTACAATAGAATAATGTAATGAGAATGGATTAAGGAAATACTTTCCAAAAATTTTTTTCAATAAAAGGCCTAGCAAAGTCTGCTGTTTGTCATGTTCCTAGCTCTAATTCAGTGAATTCTGTTTTATATAGTGACAGTTCAACTGATGAGAGTGGCAAATACCTTGAGAGACTCAAGAAGATTAAGTAATTATGTGAAAAAGAATGTCTTCCCTACATTCAATAGTTCTTACAAAATCACACCACTTGTAATCCTGAGCACCATTTGATGACCCACTATAGTCTGGAAGAACATAATTTAGTTTATTGACGTGACAATATCAATCTATCTTCCCATCCTTTTCTGGGACCTGCATGTTAAGCATACACTACTTGCTCCTCAGATTTTATTCCCCTAGAACATAATGTGGCCTCAAGAGGAGGTTTCTCCTGCTTGGTAGATTGAGGGAACCAGAAAAGTCAGTGTGATTTCTCTCTCTATCTGTGATTTGGTCTTATTCACAGCTAAAGTATTCTTTTAGCAGGGTTAGTGCATCATCTAGAGAAGGACACATTTTTGTTTTGAATGCTCCATTTATGTGTAATGACTGGGCTTAATAACATATTTATGAGCAGAGGTTGTGGTTGGAATTGGTTGCCAAGATCACTAACACTCTTGATTTTTTTGTCTCTGTGTTTTTTTTCTGACTGCCAGTCCTTGATTGTTTTCTGCCTCTGGTTATGTCCCCATAACAAATGACTGTCAAGCACCTTGGGCTGTCAATTTCTAGCGCATTAACTACTGCCTGGTAGCTGTCCACATGCTCACTCCAACAGTGTGATAAATTTGATGCTGCTTAAGCCTTAGTGAAAGTGAAGAGAAATACATACCCATGTGCACCTGATGTTCAATAAATAAGACAGTTACATTGCCTGTGGGAATTGACTTAGATGGCCATAGTTTTTACTTTTCTAGCCTTCTTATTACATAGTTTTTTTCATTCACCAAAACACATGCATTGAAATGAAACTTTCCTTGGAGTGATCCCTGTGTTTTGGGGTTATTAATACTTGCAGTGCATGAACAAAATATAGTTGACTCTTTTATGACTCCAGCTGGCTGTGACAGCAAATGATCCAGCATAGTAGGGACTTCACAGTGTTGTTTGGCTTCACCTCTGTTCTCTCTGTTTTTCATACCAATCATATTTGTTATGAAAAGTTTTTCACTGCATGTAATTCTGGTACATTTGTCTTAACTGAGAATGTTCTGAAATTTCACTTCAAAATGCAGTCCTCCTCTCTAGCTTCTGGCTTACCGAAACCCTTTCTGTAGTTGTTAGAATCTATTTCCACAGCTTTTCACTTTTTCCCATGCTTGTGTAATTTCTCCGCAATGTGTCTAAAGTGTGTTCTTTCAAACACTAGCTTACCACATCTTGTTTTCTTTATGTATGAAATGTGCTGCCACCTTAAATGGTATGTTGGGGGCACTTTTTAAACTTACGCACAAAAGAACTTAGAGAAATCAGTTGCACTGTATTATGCAGTTGCCCCTGTGGCAGTGGGGATAATATTCCCAGGGGCCAAAATGGTCTGTTACTTGTTTTTTGCTTGTGAGGTGAACATGGCCAGAGAAAAAGCTTAAACCAGAGATGTTGAGTGCAAATGCAGAAGTATTGCTGGGAGCATCCAATCAACCAACCTCGTCTGTATCACTGAGCAACAGACAGACCTGGGCATTAATACCTGTCTGTATCTGGAGTGCACCCTCCAGGAAGTAGAGAGAGAAAATGCTGGTAATAGATGATCCTGTTTGAGGCTGCCTGAATGGTAAAAAATGGTAGCTTTGCTCTCACCTTGCATCCACTAGGCATTGTAGAAAAAACAACTCAGGAATTCTACAGCAGAGCAGCTATGAACACCTAAGCATTGTTATCCTTGGAGTTTTTAACAAGGGGTTGGACAATGCAGAAACAACTTGAATACAACTATTGAATATTAAGCAGCATGTGGAATAGCAAGAAATAGGCAGCACAGGAATCTGCTGTGGCCAAGGATATAATCATTCCTAACTTATTTTCCTTTTCATCAGAAGCAGCCCCATTACGGTCTGAATTGCACCATTAGAAATACTATTGATCAAGTTCTCATTAGCAGTCATTGGCACTCAGCAGCCATTGTTGCACATGTTATCAGTGTTGCTGAAGCTGATACTGATCACTGGCTTCTGATAAAGAAAATACAACTCTGTCTTTGAAGCCAGCTGGTTGATTGAGTTAAATTGCTTCCATAGTCCCCATAATTAGCAGTGAGCTATCAAACAGTTTAACATCCCCAGCTCTCCGAAGCCATTAAAGCAGTACAAGCTTAGTCCAAGTTTCCTTTGTCATCTCATGAGTAATAGCACTGTTTGAAGTTGTTAATGCCTCAGCCTCTCAAATGTTAACTGAAGTTTGGTGAGCAGATGCCCAAATACCTGACATGAAGCATGACACGGAAGGACAATTGATGCTCTCACAGAACTTTGCTAAGGGTAGAAGCTGAAGGTGATCTTTGATTCCATGCCATCAAGTCACTAAATCAAAAATCCCATAAATTCTGTGGTCTTAAAGCTGGTGCTAAGTATGATTCCTCTTTTTCTTCACTACATGATTGCTTCTGTACAGTTTTGGCAATTAGTCTAATAATGAGTAGGATTCTGCTTTGGCAAAATCAGCTACACAGCTAGAAAGGTCACTTTAAAGTACCCACCATCTTTTATTCCTTTAAAAAAAAACAAAACCCTAAGATTAGAATAGGTTTTAATGCTCCTCCTTGTACGCTCCATTTTAAGCAGAAAGATAAGTTCTGTTATAGCAATATTCGTACAAAAATCCATCAATGCTTTGCCCTGGTTTGGTTTTAATAGCTAAAATGTCTATTGTGCGCGAAAGCCTTCTTGCAAGTTCCACCACTGTGTGACTGCTAAAAGCTTTAGTCACCTTATTAAAAAGCCAAGGAGGGTTATGGATTGAACTTTCCATCAGCACGTCACAGAGAGGTGACATTCAGCCTTAAAGAAGGCTCTATTTGGAGATGATAACATGAAAACATACAACTTGCTGTAGTATTTCTGTAAAACCAGCGTTCTTGAAAAAAAGTTTCTTTTCATTGGAGAAACTGTGCACTGGTGATGAAGACAGAAAGGTATAGCCTCAGTTGGTTCAACCTTTAATAATGCCATTAACTTCTAATCATGCCCTATTAACTTCAGTAGGCTTTTGCACCACCTGAGGTTCTGTTTTAAAAATTGGTTTTCTGTCTGTATTGAACTCATTGATCATGCCTACTGTGATGGGATATGAAGCCAAACCAAGAATGCTGATCCTTTGCTTTAGACATTGTAAATGTAGACGAGATCATGAACTGAAGGTGGGGTAGTAACAAAATCTCAGCAGATTTTGTGTATCATACTTGTTTTGCCACCCTTATGTTAAAATGTTGGGGAAATGACTGATTTTTAGGAGGAAAATTGCATGGAAAGAAAGGGAAAAATGAGAGGTCAAGGAGAAAAAACATCAACAATTCTGAAATGGAGTAGTAATAGGATAAGAGAAACTTGCTTTCTACATTGTCATCCTCCTTGGATGTGATCTGATATGTGCAAGGAGAGAATTGAGGCATGGGGCATCATTTCTTCATGAATATTTTATCCCTCCTGCTCTTGCAACATCTTGATGTGACCCAGAGCAGCTTCCATGTCCCTGTGTCTGAACAGGCTCAGGAGGTGAGAAAGGAGCTGTACTGAGTCTCTGGCAGCTGAACAACGCTGCCCTTGCTTGATGTGAGCTCAATGCTCACATTAAACTTGCTGAGATGTCAGGAGTGCTCTGTGACACTGTGGCTCCAGTTGAGAGCCTACATTACGGTAACCAGAGAATGATAATAGAATTGAAAAATTTAGCACAGTAGCTACCTAGGAACATCTGTGAAAGACTGTGTTACACAGTAATCAACTGTTCCACCAGACTTGATAAGGGAAACCAGTGTTTTATTCTATTGCGTAACTGCAGTGAATTCCCTTAACAAAAACCAATACAGAAAGTAAAGAGAATTATTTATTGTTGGAGGTGGAATTCTTTTCAGGCATGTTCAGTATGGATAATTTGAGTTCATCAACTGCAACAACAAAAATGAAAAGCCAAGCTAACAATTTGCAAGCAGATGCTAATTCCCCAATTGTTCATGCAACATGGAACATAATTTGAAGTGATTATGAAATTAATGCATTAATACAAAAAATGCTTTGGAGAGAAGCAAATCAGATAAATGTGCGTAAAAAGAATTAGCTGTAGACATAATTAGTGAAGCCGTGCTTTATTCACAGTCAGAGGGAAAAATTAAAACTAAACTAAGTAGAAATTTTAAAGAACATTTGAGAATTACCACATAAGAAGCCAAAATGAAATAAAGCATGGAGCTTCAGCAAAGCTAACACACAGACACATGCCTTGGAATTAAAAAGATACAAAAAGTGTCATGTAATCTATTTGGGAAAGGCACAGTTAGTTACTTGTGTGAGTAAGGAAGGATTTCCAGCTGTATGAGCACGTATCCTGGTTAAAGATGACTCAAAGCCTGGAAGCAGGCAGATGGTAGAACAGAGCTGTGTGCCATGAATCTGTGACTTTGTACTGTATGGTGAGAAGTGGAAAATTAACAGTCCAGGTCAGAAGATTCTGTGATGTGTTTGCTGCTTTCTCCTCTAAGTCCATGCTTGTTTCATGACCATCAAAGGGTAGGAAAATTGACCTGATTCTCACCCTTAAGGAAGAGGCTTTGCTCATGTTTAGTTCTAGGTTCCTGTACTTACTTTTTCCCATCTTCATGTCTAAAAATCAAGAAGTAGCAGAACCAGGTGTACCATGACAAAGTTGATATTGATCCAGCAATGTATGCTCGGCTGTTACCATCATCTGTTGTGTAGATGTGTGGTGATAGATAATTACTTGAAAGCAATTCCATTTAAATCTAGTAAGAAAATGTCACTAAGAACCATTAGATTGCATAACCATCTCCCAAGAGAAAAGAGATGTAACTCATTGCAGAAATTGTGGTGCCAACTCTCATGATTATGTTGGGAGTCTTATAATATGTATCTTTTCTAAAGTTCTGAGCTGGTAGAATCAATTTTAAATTGGAAGGAATTTAAATCTTTTTTAAAATAAAACTTCTAGACTTCAGAGTTCTATAGAAAAGATTTAAGAAGTAAACAGTAACTAATAACCTCCTTTCCTCACCCTAAAACCTGCAAAAAGGTAAACAAAAATCCTAAATGAAATGAGATTTTTATGAGTGACTCTTTGAAACCAGATCCTTAATTTTAAGGTAGTTAAGTTTTAAAATACGAAGTATTTATAAAACATGTGAGTGAAGAAAATGGAAAAAAAAATCTTCCACTATGTGAAAAAATATGTTTTATTATTGCAGACAATTTAGTAAACAACCTTTTTTTTTTTTTCTTTTTTCTGTGTATAAGTTTTCATTTTCTTTCACATAGATTCTATGCAATTTCAGGAAAAAAAGAAAAGTCTGAAATATAAATTACTCTTTTCCCAAAACGTTGGTAATTATCCTGAAAAACTGTACTTTTACTTTTCCTCCCATTTCTACCACCCAGAACATCTATTTTGGGTAGCAACTGAATACTCCAATTTCTATCTTGTTGCACTTTCTGTTAAGATTCTCACTTTCAGAACACAGAAGCAGCAGATGCTAAAGGATTTGATATTTGCCTCAGGCAGGTACGGTGCCACCAGTTGCAATGAAGTCAGTCACAAGAATTTTGCCAGTAAAGGGAAAACAGATGAAGTAAAATTAGCGGTTTCTTACTAATCCTACCTGGTTTAAGCATCTTCTATTCAAAGTTATTTCTGGGTTCCAGGGCTTCATGAGGACTCTTCTTGCTGGAAGCACCAGTCCCCCACCTGAGAACTGATGGACTGGTTTAACTGCTTTAGATAAAACCAGTCATGGTCATTGAACAGTTTCAGCTGGTGGATTTTAGGTGAAATAATATTCTTCAGTTTGAGTGTGCTGTAAAACATAGGCAAGAGTAAGAACCCTGAAATATTAAACAGCACGGTGCCACACAGGTGGCAGGGCTGGCCAGAGGCAAGTGGCATGGCTTGAAACAGTTGGCTGTGAAGCCAAGTGTGCGGTGGATTGACCATCTGCCCAGGCTCGGCATAACTGGCATACAGAATCACAGAGTGGTTTGGGTAGGAAAGGACCTCGAAGATCATCTTATTCCAACTCCCTGCCATGACCAGGGACACCTTCCACCAGACCAGGTAGCTCAGCACCCTTCCAGCCTGGACTGGAGCACTGCCAGGGCTCATCATGAGAATTGGGCATTTATCACCACCTTCCCCTTCAGAGAAAAATTGCTC
Source organism: Pardalotus punctatus (assembly GCA_013400915.1). Lineage (NCBI taxonomy): Eukaryota > Metazoa > Chordata > Aves > Passeriformes > Pardalotidae > Pardalotus > Pardalotus punctatus. The sequence goes on from VZTX01024381.1 coordinate 336,721, forward strand.
CCTTATTGACTCTCTTTTCCCTATCGCTATTGTAGCTCTGCTTGGGTTACCATACTTTTAGACCAAAAGTTTCCTCTTGCTTTCATTAGGATTAACAACCCTTAGGACCCAGTATTCGGGGCTGGGAAATGCTATTGTTTGTAATACGCTTACAGTGCAAGTGGCTTCTTTCTTTTTGTGCCATTGATTGATTAGTGGAGTTTGTCCAAGTAATTTTCCCTCCTGATATGTGTGCTTTACTTCTGTAGCACCAAGTTGGTGTGAAGATTAACTAATTAATCTCATGAGATTCTTTAGTGAAAGGAATGCCTTACTGAGCAACAGAACAAAGTGTGGGCAATATGTATGAACGCAGCTCATTCCAGATGTCTGCAAAGCTGAGGATCTTTTTCTCCCCTAAGCAAGTAAGACTGTAAGAATGTCTCAGCTTAATTTCTTTTTTCTCTGTTCAGTACAATGCAGAACATCTGTTGCAAAATAATGGATAATTAATAATTGAAACTAGATTGCACTGTCCAAAACGAAGTGCTCATAGATTTCCTGAGATTTTTGCCTTTGTTTCTTTATTTCTTCTCAAAATATAATAATCAGTCATTGTAATGAATTAGATTTTATTTCAAAATGGAAGTTTCTGCTGTGTTTTACTTAGTATATTTTCAAGCTGGTTATGGTAATAAAGCTTTTTATGTCAAATATAAAGGAAAAGAAAGCAGAGTGTAATAATAATGAAACAGGAAAAAGAAATTTTCATTTTGTGTCAGGTTACTAAATTAGACCCATTCTGTGGAATGAAGAGGTAAACATCTAGAGTTTGATTTGAGGGAGATTTGAAAAACCAAGAAGCTTAATCTTTTCATGTTCCTTCCCCCAGAACTGATTGCTCCAGAGCTCATGTTTATGCCTGTGATTAGGAGCTGAGCCTGACGAGTTCTATTTTCAGCACTGCTACAGGATCCCAGCAGGTGAAACTAACCTTGGTGCTTTGGGCTCATACAGCACTTCCAAAGCTCTTGCTAAGTTAAGATAGGTTTTTAAGATAAAAGGAATGTAAAATTGAAGGTGTTTTTGTTTATTCTAGAGCTGACATAACCCCAGGTATTTGGAATTAACACTGAATGAAAACTAAACATTATGAGGTTGGATAGGACCAAAGAGTTTGTGGAATCTCCATCCTTGAAGGTATTTAAATATTGACAGGACAAAGTCATGAGAACCTATCTGTACCTTTGAAGCTGGTTCAGTATGAAGCAGGAGTTTGAAATAAATGACCTCTAGATGTCTTTTACATACCTAAATTTAATATAAATTATAAATCACTGTATAGTTCTAGGTAAGGCAAAAGTAACTCAGAAACATCCTGCTGTAATTTATTAAGTTATATTAATAGAAAATGGAATCTTTATTGTTTCTAGCATTACATTTCTATTTTTCTGTAGGGATGATGCAAATAAGAGCTTATGTCTTTTTTTACAGTCCTCATGAAAACACTAGGTGCATTAAGTCAGGTAAGGACAAAATGTAGAATCTTTATTTTCATTTAATTCTGGTGTTATGGAAATGAAAGCTGAACTTAAAAAAACTAAGATTTAAAAAGTGACACTAGTCTTCAGTGACTCCTTTCTCCCCCATCTCATCTTTTTTCACCCTTTGATTAATTTTTATCTCAAAGCAAAAGTATACAACATGATAGTTCGCCCTGGCTGCTGGGATTGCAGCTTTCTCTTGGGAAGGTGAAGGTCAATGTTTCTCTCTGTGCGCAGCCCAGCCCACAAGCAGTGACTCAGCAGCTCACAAAAACCCAGGAGATGCCGCAACTTCTTCAGCTTTAATGGAAAAAAAGAAGTGGCTGGATCTCTTCGGGTCCGGTCCAAGGTGAGGCACTTTAGAGAACGGGGCTTGTGCCAGAGCTCAGCGACAAAGAGAAAAGGCTGCAGGTGGAAGCTGTCCCTGGATGGATGTCCCGATGCGGAGGAGCGAGGAGGGCTCGTGGGGGTGCACTGCCCTCTCTTGGATTTTGGTAGGAACAGGAGCAGTCCCATCCCAGTTGGTGCTTTCAGAGGTTTGCTGAGAGGATGTTCAGAGTGAGGAGGGGCTGTTTTTGTATGCTGTTGTCTCTTTGGAAAAATCTTCTCCCTGCCCCTCTGGACTTTCTTTATAGCCCCATTCTTATCAAGTAGGATTCACGGAGACAACAACTGGATCACATCTGCACAGGTGTCTCAGCCTCATGTTTGCATTTCTTGAGTTTATATTGCACTGACCCAACCCTGTACCTGGGACTTTGGTGATATATAGTACACACCACCACATAAAATATTTATAAGTTGTTGTTCATACATACACTCACTCTTTCTACCTAGTAAAACAACCACAGATGATTCCCACAGATAAAAAAAAAAAAAAAAGAGCTTTCATTGCCTGCTTTATTCTGCGGTCACTTTTGGCCTGTAATGAACATCTTGAATAATACAGAACAGGTAAATGGATTTTTTTTCCATCCACTAGCCAGCTTTTTATGTCAAGCAACATTCATCAAGATGCCAAATGCAATTCTCAACTATTCTTTTATTAGGAATACAGTGCAATCCCAGCTTTCAAAAATATTGGCAGATGGTAATTTTTCTCTCTTAAAAGATAGTCCTTTGCCATCTAGTATTCTGGTGACAAGAGATTGTCTTATCACTCAGTGAGCACTAAATCTTTCATGGGTGCAAACAAGATGAATTCACTGTCTGAAACTTTCGCCACATCATTTCTCTTACATTTAAACAGCCAAGATTTGAGGAGAATGATCCTATCCTACCAGTTATGGACCTCCTGTGGGTTCTTAGGGGAAATGATGATAGCTTCCACTGTCTGGAGCTGGATTCAGTGCGAATCTGAATTACACTGTCTAGTCATCATGACTGTGGTTTTCTTTGGGGGAGACCTGAAGTGTGTTGCCCTCCATATCAGCAAAGTGCAAGCTGATTTAATGAGTTTGGGTTATGCGTCTTTGTATGAATAAGAACTTCTTTCTTCTTAAGTCACTGAGTTATAGTTGCGAAATAACTTGTTCGCGTATCTTTTCCTTGTATTAAAGAGGTAATTTCTACTTCTGAGCCTCTTCCAAACCAGGTCATCATTCAAAGGCAATATTTTTCTTTTTTTCTTCCGTGTTAAAAGTCTAATTCTCTCACTGAAGTATTTTCTTTCCTTACAAAATTGCTGCACTTTCTGAGTTAGCAAGAACTTCTGGCAATGAAATACTTCACAATGCCTCAATTGAATTATTGGTGTATTATTTTAATGGTGTCTTAATGAAATTGCTCAGCAACTAACCTTGTCTTTTAGTTGGCATTAGAGACAGCTTCAAAACTGTCAGCTCTAGCTCATTTCATGTTTTCATTTAGGTGCTCATACTGTTACCCAATTTATTTGAAGCAGAAACTTGGGCCAGATTTTAGTGGCATTACTCATGTGCACAGTTCTACAGCATCTGATGTTAGCCCATGAGGAAAGATTGTTCAAACTTCACGAAGGCTTCAGTCTCCTCTTTCCCTGTTAATATCCAGCTAAATGCTTGTGTTGTTTCTTTTGTGATTTTGTCTCTATTTTGTTTGCTTTTGCAAACATTTACTGCTTCCAGTAACTCAGTCCTGTAAAAGGAATAGGTCTAATTTGCTTTACAGTAGTGTTGCATTTATTTCAGAATTTCGTGACCAAAGTAATTCCTTTTTTTGGATTGTTTCACTTTATATCTTACTCTAGGTCTTGGAAAAAGCTTAAGCAATGAATGAGTTGAATTAATTAAAAGCAGGACACATTTCTTTGAAATGCATGTGGAACTGGAAGATCAGATTCTCTCTTTACTCAGACAAACTCACACACAGTTACACACGCACACTCACTCTTACACACGCTTACACACGCTCGCACACTCACACACCATGGTAAAAGGCAATCTAAATTCAGAAGTGATAGGTAAAGTGGCAGAAACTACATTTTATTGTGTTGGCACTCCACAGCACTGATCCTTTTGCAATCAGTCACCATGTGAAAAAAACAAACCCCACAGTTCTCTAAAATTATACAACTGACATGCAGAGAAGCTGGGGAAAAATGCAACTCTTTAGAGAATTTAAGTAGGGAATGCCCTGCTTTTGTTAGGAGTAGGACATTTCTGGTTTCTGTTGCTGATTTCCTCTTTTGCTGTGTCTTGTGAGAAATATTACTTCTGTGTGGGTCACCAGGGTTGGGTTTATGCATGAAGCATGTGATAGGTAAGGAAGGTGAAGGTTTTTTCAGTGGATTTGACCTGATTTGCATTTTATCTCCATTTCTGGTCAGATCGTATCTGTTGATACATCACAAGTGAATGAAAGAACATGTGACTCTATGAAATATATTTGTATTTTTCTGTGCTGTTCTATTTCGCTTGTACTCTGCTCTTCCCTACAAAGTGTTGGCAAAAGCTGGTCCAAATAGAGATATGAGTGACCAAAAGATTGAGAGCAATTCTGGACTTTTTTTACTAAGCCACTAAATCTAGCATTCATGGCAGACGTATAAGGATCACAATTCCATCTCTAGAAGCAAAATCAGAGTCCTCTTGCTAAGAATACCTGGGTTTCTTTGTGATGACAGCAAAGATACATGTAATTGTCAATGGCAATGTCATCAGCAGAGTTAGAACTGAAAAAGGTGTGAAAAAAGTGCAGACTGTTATAAGGTCTATAAATTATGTTTGGTTTTCATTTGTCATTTCTAGGAAAAGCAAATCACTTTTCTTCCTTTTTAGAGGAGAGATGATTAATGGATGCCTTGCATTTGGTTGCAAAAGCCTGTGTCAACTCTATTGGCTCTTTTTTTAACAGAGGAAGAAAACTCATCCATCTGGAGCATGAGGAAGTGCAGAGTGTGCTTACTCTGCCTGGTGTGAATAAGCAGATTCTGATCATTGCTGAACACTGATCTAAGCAGAGAGCAATTACACTTGCTGGGGAGGAGTAGAGTCTTTGCTCGTACTCACTTTTCACTTTTGTTTAAAGTAAGACAACAATTAACCAGACCAGAAACACTCTAAGGTTGGTCTCCCACTACAAAGAGCTTTTGCTGGAAGTGAGAGACAGATGAATATGGCTCCTTTTATTCCTGCATTAATAACTTCATTTTGTAGTGTTGGAATCAGAAGTAGTTTCAATACCGTCAACATGAAAATCGTGGACTCAAGTCTTCACATACAGCCCAACGAAACTGATAATATTATCGTACATAGGTGGGTGTTGGTCATGTCTCTCAGGTAACAAGCAATAGGACAAGGGGAAATGCCCTCAAGTTGCACCAGAGGAGGTTTAGATTGTATGCTAGGAAAAAATTCTTCACTGAAAGGGTGGCGAAGCATTGGAACAGGCTGCCCAGGGAAGTGGTGGAGTCACCATCCCTAGAAGCATTTGAAAAGTGTGTAGATGTGGTGCTTAGGGATGTGGTTTAGGGGTGGACCTGGTAGTGTTAGACTAATGGTTGGACTTGATGATCTTAAAAGTATTTTCCAGCCTTTTATCCCATGACAGTTTCACATCCTTTGGCAAGGGAACACCTTGAAAATCATATTTGACTTCGTGAGCTAGGTTGCCTTTCCCTACAGGCTCTAAGGTGTGCTTTTCATGTGCAAAAGTCATGTTGATTCCTCTGTGATGTTTGGAATAAACTCATCCAAAAAAGCAGTGTTAGATGGGAAAGCAGTAATTGCTGTATTAGGCACTGTAGAACCAGAAGAGTATGTTTGATGCTTCTTTGAGCAACTTGCATTTCAAGAAATCCAGTATGCTTTCTACAGTGAAGCCCAAAATTATAAAAACAGTTTCTTTCTAATCTCTTTATCTTAGATATTCTTAGCTATTAAAATTTATGGCATCTAAACTTAGAACAATTTTTGTTATTGTTGCTGGTTTTGGTTTTCATGCTTTTCTTGTACAATGCATTTGTGTCTGCTTGTATTTTCTGTATAAGCAGCTACATAAAGTCAGTGGGTAATAGACTACTTCAAAGCAGAAATTGGCTTAATTTGTTTAAAGGGAAATCCTAAAGTGTACTTACTCTGTATTTCAAATGCTGCAACAACAAAAGCATTAAAATTAATTGTACTTTCCCTCCTTTCTCATTTATATTCCAGGCAATTTAGGCAATAAAACTAAACTAACCTGATTGCAACTCCATTAGCATGTAGTGCAGGTCAGTGAAATTGTGTTTGTAGAATGAAGTGGTTGATGTTGAGATCACATCTGCAGTATGGGCATTTTGGAGGTAGAGGGTCTGACTTCAGAGTAGTACCAACCTGATCCTGTGGTCTGAATGTCCAGCAGTGGCTGGAAAACATTAGATGCACTCCTGAGGTGTATCAGAGAACCATGAAATGGTTTGCATTGGAAGGGACCTTGAAGATCATCTAGTTCCATTCCCCTGCCATGGGTAGGGGATGTTCTGGTTTCATTTCCTTGAAAAGGAATGCATTTCCTGTGCTCTGAGATTACTGTGGTCTGAGACAGAGCACAAGGACTTGCTACAGAGGTTTCCCCAAAAATTTAGGAGGGTTAATTTGAGAGCACACTCCTGGTGTGCTCTGAAAGGTTTATATAGATACACACAGTATTTTCCTCTTGTTTTGACATATTTTTCCTACAGGTATCAATTTATTCTATTTATCTAATAAATGCTGTCTTTTGGGCTTGTAACTGTGATTATTTACACACAGATACGTTGTAATGAAATTTACTTTTCTTATCTTGTAAGAAACGCGGTGCTGTGGTTGTGATGCGAGTAATGACTGATAGTCAACTCCAGTTTGTTCTGCTTTATGACACGTGTGCAGAGTGATTAGCAATACAAGGTACAGCAGTGGAGCAGATAATGCCGAAAGTTGGTCTCTCAGTTAGCAGTCTGACTGGTGCATAGAGTCATCCATCAGCTCCCTGCCCTGTCTCCCACTCTCTGTGTGCCCTCACATAAATTCAGGGCAGTTCGGCACAGCTCAGCTGCCTCTGAGGTGCTCCTGGTATATGAAACAAAACTGGTGTGTCCTGAGGCACTTTCACCTGCAGAATGGCTGATTATCACAATGCAATAGCCAAGGTTTTTGGAGACCAGAGACACCTGAAAACAAAGTACTAATAGCCCAGGGTGCTAGTTAGCAGATTAAAGCCAAAGTCAGCAGTGTTTGAAAGTCAGTTTAGGCACTTAACTTTTATTGATTGGGTGAGGAATCCGGTGCTTCAGTGCCTCCACAGTTTCTCCCTCCAATCTCTTTCTAAGAAATGCAGATAAGAGCACTTGTGCTCTTCAGAGGAGTGGCCTGACAGAAAATGTGTTAAAGCAGTGATATGCTTGGATGTGACAGTGATGAGGTCAGATGAGTTCTTTGCCCAGGTAGAGGGAAATACATGAGACTAGAGTGGATCTTGATTAACAACTTGCCTTAGAGGCGCAAGCCAAAGTCAATGACAAGACTCTTATTAACTTCGGGGAGCTCAGATCAAGCCCATTGATTTGTGCTTATTTCTGCTCTAGTTGCTCTAGTCCAAATTAATGCTGTGCTGTGATATTTCCAGATACCAACATAAACAAAATCCACTCAAGAAGGAATTCATAAAAATAGGAAAATCATAATGCTTGAATCACAGTACTGAATCAATAAATGTTAAACATAGAAACGTTGTCCCAGAAATTACTGTGGTAAGGAAAAGGAACCAACTGATAAACATCACAATTTTTGGCTTCAGAAGTAGGATAGGTTATTTAGTGACAGTATATTATATTTAAATGTATTGATAGTTTGGTTATTAATCCTTTCTGTGTATCTTCTATCATCCATCACTCTTCAGTTTAGAAATCACATGAATTATATGCTTGGTGTATTTGAAAGTGTTAATTGAAAATAAGAATGTTAAAAAATGCACATTTTCATCACAAATTTCTAAAATAAATCAGATATAATAGGAGATTCTACCTTTATGCTACAATGGAAACATTGGCCTATTTTATGTTAGGGATACAGTGGGGTTATGTAACTGGTCTGAGATTATTCAGGATCTGAAAGTTCAGGGATTTTGCAGAACCCCAAACTTCCAAGTCACAGGCCAAATTGTTATGCTACCAAGGGGGTTTCTAGAGAAAAAAAAAAAAGATTTGGCAGCTGCACAATAATGAAGAGCATATTCTATGTAGATTATATATGTATTTACACCTTCACATACAAATAGTTCTTTAGCATCTGGTGTCTCACAGACACCAGATGCTGTGTTTCCTCACTTCCATAGGTAGTGAGTTACGTTGTATCTAACTCTGCCTGCCTAAATAAAAGAAGAAAATGGAGTGTGTGATTTTTGCAGTGCTCAAACCCAGATAGGAATTTGCTCTGAGAAATGCCAGGTATGGATCCTTTCATTTCAGGCTTGTCTAAAAAAAGATCAGTGTTTGCCATTTGCGAAGCAACTTAGAAAAAACAAAATAAAAATGCAAATGATTTGAACCTTTAATACCTTTCCAAGGCAAATATTCTTTAAAACTTTTCACCTCTTTTAGTCATGATGCCTCATTTCCATTCCATAGGGGTATTACTCTTTTGCTTGCTGAAATACTGGAACAATCTCTTTTTGCTGCTCAAACCTATCTATTCTCTCGTGCAGAGACACATGAGAGGAGTAACTCATTACTATCACTGATTCATCAGCAAAGCAGACCAATTAATATCACAGTTAATGGGGAGAAGTAGCTACTAGGGCTGTAAGCCATATATCTTTTGTCATTCCTAAACTAACACTCCTGGACAAAGCTAGAAAGCAACTTTGCTATGCAGAGATCATTTTTGATACGCTACCAAATCTATAATTCACAGCACCATAGAAACTGGAGGTGGAAAGAACCCGGCACGTTATCAAATGTGTTCTCATGCCAAAGCAAGACTGCTTGTTGCAGACAGCCAGGTTATAACATTTCAGGCAATGAAAATGCCTTCTCTGAAACTTCTGCCAGAGTCTAGCAAAACCCACCATTAGAGATCAGTCTCTCTCCTCTCTCTGTGTTTTGTTTTTTGGGGTTTTTTTTCTTAACACCTAATTTTTTGTCTGCCACTCGAACAGGTCATTCTTGAGAACTCTAGCAGCCCACAGTGCCTGCCAGGTGACTTCTGTGCTCTAGTGTTAAAAATTTCAGGTTTAGTTTTTCAAATAACCTAAGCACAGCTTTATTTAGGTCTGGTTTAACTAGTTGTAAAGTCATTTTGCCTATTTACTCATATGTGTTTGTATACATAGCTGAGACATACTGTTTTCATTACTGAAACATTGTCTATGGTAGTTTTGACATTACATTGAAGCATTTTGAAATAGTCATATATAATAAACTTAACTGAAGTTCCTAGCTGCTTGCTTACTTTCCCATCTGACTCCTCTTAACCACTGTATTTTTATCTCTCCCTTCCATACAGATTATGCTGCTGACTGATCCAGAAGTTGAAAGCAGCTTATTAATCAGTTCTGATGAAGGAGCCACCTATCAAAAATACCGTCTGAACTTCTACATCCACAGCCTGCTCTTCCACCCCAAGCAGGAAGACTGGATCTTAGCCTACAGCCAAGATCAGAAGGTAAGAATTGTTGGCAGCATTTGGCTTTGTTGGCTTAGGGAGAGCCTAAAGTTTGCCCATCTATCTGTGCAACTGCTGCAGAGCATTCAGGGCACTCTTCGGGGTGACACCAGGACAGTCTTTGGAAATACCAAACTGGTATTTCCAAGTAGAAAACATTGACCAAGCCTCAACATAAAGGTCAAAGTGAAGGACGTGGGCATCTGCTGTGTTCTCGGGGCCTAGCCCTCTATTACTGATCTGGCAGTCTGTGTTTATTCATCCATCCTTTTGGCAATATTGTGTGACAGGCAATGGGCAGAGAAGACAGCTGGAATCCTTCACAAACCTCTGATGAGGCTTTTGGCCTCTGATTCAACAATTATCTTCCTCCAGTTTAGTATCAGCTCCAAGAACAGTATAAGACACTCCTTGTTCCTCTCTGGTTGGCATATTTTCAGGTAGTTTTTGATTTTCTAAGAGAAAAAAATGTAGCAGTGAATCAATTTCCTTTGAAGTCCAGTTCCCTCAGCACGGGTAATCCATCAGCCAAATAAATATGCTGTGGGATTTGCCTTCATTTTTGGCTGCCCAACCTAACACAACAACACAGAACTTTATTGTGGAGAACTCATTGTTGGAATTTTTTTAAAATCAGACACATCAATACTCACAAGTCAGTTTTCTTGCAGTGAAGGACTTGATAGACCTCAATCTGTTTAGTTCAATGAGAAGCATACTGACGGAAAACTATATTGTTGTGCATAAATATTTCCATGGGGGAAGACAAATCATAGGAGAAATCATTTCGATCTAGCGATAAAAACTTCTAACAAAAATTGATGGTTAGGAGTCAATGGCAGATAAACTCAGCTGTAAAGTAACCAGCCTTTTGAGCAAACTGCTCAGAGAAATGGCAGATTTCACATCCTGACCTTTTAAAGTTTTTGAGTAAAAATGGAAAAGGACCAAAGGAGTTTGTTGAGCTCCCAGCAGGGGTGAAAGAGTGCAATATCTTGACGCTTATTGTATAAGATTTTATACAAAATAATTTAGTGGTCTTTTTGTTTTGTGGATGATAAATCTATGAGAATAGAATCTATGAATATAGTCAATGATCTAACTATTGGCTGAATAGTTCAGTCTATACATTAATGTAAGGATCAACATAGATGTTTGAAATCTGTGATGTTTTCCATCTGTGTAGTTAAATTCACTGGGAAATAATTAAACTACTGATTTTCATTTTACATAGATTAGGCTTCTTGTTACTCTTACTGTAAGCCTGAGAAAACAAAGGCATAAGGAAACTGAGTAAGTAGGTAAGTTTGCAAAATGATCGCTTTGAAATTTTTGGAATATTTCCATCCTTCACTTTACACTCAAAACCAGAACACTTCCAGGACTGTAGCTTAATACCCTTTGCAACTGAAAAATGCATCTTGCCTCCTAATTATTCCTGTACGGTCAATTGCTTGCAACATTTTTCACTCACCCTTCTCATAGCATTTTGTAGAGTGTACTGTGGTTATATTCTATTCAGAGGAGGGTGCAGATTAAATTATTTCTGCGCGTTCAGTATGTAATTATAGACAAGGCCAAAATGTTTCCTGTCCCTTGTGGCTGTTGAGTTCTCTGGACTGATATGAAACAGAACAGAAACTGGTCTCTGATGTCTTTTTAGGACCATTGGAATGAAAGTTACTGTGTATTAGTAACAGAAAATTTATTATATGAAGATCAATGAAACTTTCAGTGGGAACTTCATCTAATAAAAGTAGGATATAGTATAAAACTAAATTCAAATGTTAGGGTATTTAGTCTGGTCAGGAAATAATTCTGAATTAGAGGCCATACAGCCAAGGCTTATTTAATTTATGATTGATGGCTACCAACAAATATATTGTTGCTTTTGCATAGGAAACTCCCACTCTTCCACAGAATCCTGAAAGACAATCTGGATATAAGAACACAGGGTCCATTTGTGTGTTAACCTCAATTTATGTGGTTGGTGTTGGAGTTGTGGGAGGGGGGGCGGTGTTTAGGGAGAGAGGCTGTAGGCAGTATTATAAAATTTTTTTGTTATGGCATTGATTAGCAAATTGGATAACTGTTGGTAATTCAATACTATAGTTGCAAGACAAAAATCAGGTAGCACAAAGTCTGTAGATCTGTACCAATTAAATCCAAAATAGAATTTTAAAAGTACACTGAATGGGTATGAGTCACAGGCCTGGTTTGTGCTTTAAAGCCTAATGGATACATTTTCTAACTTCAACAAGCTTTGGCCAAGATCTGCAGAGGGTAACCAGCAGGCAAAGAGTATTAATCAGTTTGGAGTAAATTAAATGTAACTCGAACTAAGGGTCAAGTTCAGCCTATGGCTAAGTGTAAATGACTCCCTTTGGTTTCGTGTTTGTATATCCAAAGGCAGAATTTTCTCAGAGTAATTAAGAGGTCCTGCAGGTATTTAGATAATTGCAATGGGAGCTGAGGGCTCTTTGGAACAAATGACACTGCTGTTAGCTATTTCCTGGTCTTGTGCTAAGGCCATATTTAAGGGAAGAGAATCCATTACTCCCTGGATTCCTGGCACTGTGTGCACACTGACTGAGAGTCACCCAAGGAGGCAAGGGAACCATCTCTGCATGGTAAGGAATTTACATTTTGATGCCACTGACACAAGAGGCTGTGAAGGTTTTCTTGATGATGACTTTGAAGAGTAAATTGAATTTTGACCAGTTAGGATTGGTGCAGTCATTTAATTTTGCTTTTGACAGGAGGGAGGTGATAATCAACTAGAAAACACTTCTACATCCTTCTAGCGAGCCTCTTGATTGTTGTCATCCATTTGCATTGTGTCATTGCAGCAAATGGCATGGGGAAAATTAGGTTGTTAATAGAACAAGAGATACAGGAATCCCATTGGATCTGGACTCTTTTGGTTCTCAGAAATTGTCCATGCAGTTGAGGACTGATGAGCACAAAGCCAGCAGTAGTGGATGCCTCTCATTGCTCAGCTGTAATGAACAGTAAATGGGTCACGAAGAATCATCCCTCAATCTCTTCACAGCCCGCTGACTCTATCCCTATGATAAGATCTTTTTTGTTTGATTAGGGATTTATTCAATGGTAGGAAAATCTGTTTTAACTGAAGTAATTTTATGTCCCAGTTTCTTGGGTGTTGTTTGTGAGTGAATGTGGTTAATTACGGGGGTTCAGCTGACGAGCAATAACTCGTTAAGCTTCAGTGCCTCGGTTGCTTTTGTTCACATATCTTTCTCCTGTGTCTCTGCCTTGGGCAGTGGACTTGAATTACCACTGCTGACAGACCAGTCCCTTATTCAGTCATGGCTTTTTCCTGCCAGTCTTGAGAAAAAAAAGGGCAGCAAACCATCTGCTGCCTGCACTAATTGCTTCATGATTGCATTCATTGTTCTGGCTGAAAGTACAGTTGTTGCTTGGCTGATTCTTACCACATAATTGCAGAACTACTGCATGCTTCTCCATTTTCTGTGTAAAGGAGTTACAAATCAGAAGGAAACTTCGGACCCAGTAAAGCAGTGCTTGTGAAGCAAAAGCTTTTCGGAGGTCTTGTACATGAGAGCTCTCGTGGGTTTAATCAGCTTGCTTGTAGAATGAAGGGCTGTATTTTATGGGAGTGTTACTTATGTATTACTGTGTAATCTTCAAAAGTGGTTTGCTGTATAATCAGACCGTGGAATATAAGAGCCTCTAGTTCATGTGGAGGCATCTTCTGCTATTCAGATGGGTCAGACACATGGAGGAGTGGTTAGTAAACAGCCAGGAATAACAGAGCTATTTGGGGAGATGAAATAAAGGTGAAATTGGGAAACACAAGTCAGACAGGCAAAATGCAGGGTTGTAATTGCCCGGCTCAGGAATAAATGCACAAAGGCACTCAAGTACTGAAAGGCAGCAACAGAGGCTGAAAAACAGGTTTAAAATGGAGTTATTGTTGTTGCTTCTCCACTCTCATTTTAAAACAACTCTTGAAAAGCAAGGCAGCCCAAATTAAAGGAGCCCTATCAACATAGCACTAGTAAATGAAGAAGTTTATGTTTTGGGTTTTTTTCTTTCTTTATTCATTTTGGCCTATTCCAAATATCTGATTCCACCTGCCTACCTTTATTTACTATGTGTATCATTCAGAAGATGAAAGTTAGGGACTGATACTTGGCTGTATTTCTGAAGTGCTGAAGTTTGACAAATCAGGATTCTGATACTTTTGAGACAGCATATCTTCTGACATGAAACCATAAAATCTTCTTCATTTTCCAACATTAAAGGATGTCCACTCCTCATGCATGTAAGTGGAATAGAAAAGTATTCTTATATCTGGTATGAGAGAGAAACCACTTAGAGAAGACAGATGGATTCGTATGGACACAGGATGTCTGTGAGAGAACAGGCAAAATTTAAAAGGACCTTCAGCCCAATCTATCTATGTGTTTTGGTCTAATACTTGTGTCTGAGAGTAGAGTATATGCCATAGATGTAGCCACTATTCACTCTTCAAGATGTGATGGGCTATTCTGGATACGCTTTGTAATTTTAAAACCTTTCATTTTGTTGCATTAGGATCTTATTTTGAGGGTGAATCTTCTTGGAAAAGGATCACACCCAGAACCTCCAGGGGTTCCTTTCAACATATATTATTCTTTTTCTACTTATGGCCTCTCAGTTTTAATGGTAACAGTGATTTCTTACTTAGACCAGAGAAGGGAGAATAAAATCCAGATTAATTTTATCAGAAATTGCCTCATAGGTTAAAAAAAAAAAAGGCAAAACAAAAAAAGCTGTTAACATCAAGTGACCTCCTTTTGGTGTGGGCTTTTTTGTTTTTTTTTTTTTCCCCCCACACTCCTGACAGCAGTGGTGACAACAACTTAGAGGACTATCCACTTGGGCTAATGTTAGCTGAGGGAGGCTAATCCCATCTAAAATTAATGGAGAGGAAAAAAGCTTCTCTAGAGTGGTAAGCATTAGCCACTTTGAATCATCCTCTGGAAAAGCCTATCTCTTTTGACAGACTGTGGACACAACCAGGGAGCTAGTTTGCATAAAGCTAACATTAGCCGATGTGAATAACTCCCCCTTTCCCTATGGCATGGCTCCTGCGACAATCTGCACTGTTTGTGTTAATATTTCGGGCACCTCTAATAATCCAAGCCACGTTTCCAGCAGACTTGATTCTCTTCCACACACATTGTTGAAGACGAAAAAGTGACAAGTAATTTGTACATTAAAAGTTGTTTGCCCCAGCTTTTGCAACATTGCACTTTCTGCACGATCTTAGATAACTCTTCTGGGTTACTAGCACTTGTACCAGGGGTGGATATGGCCTTGTGAATGCTGTTCCCTGTTTTTAAGATATTCTGTGTGGTTATGTTTTTAAGCAAGCAGTCCCCAGAAACACCCATATTTGCAGCGAGGGCTGTGTGTGAGAACCAGACACCTGTTAGGCATCCTGATAACACATCTTGCACACAGCCCTTTGCAAATATGCCTTGCTATCTCCAGCCAAATTGAAAAGTGTTTGGTGGCAACCAGCGTTCTGAAAATAAACAAGGAAGGGACATCAAAAGAAGAATAATGGTGCCAGATTGTATCTTCTTTTTTTTTTTTTCTTTTCCTTTCCTTTTTAAATTGGCCATAAGCCAGTGTACAAACTGTGTTCTAAAATATCGTTTCCTAGAGTACCCATCAGTCTTTTAGAGACCTCACTAAGCATAATGTGCTGGGGTAACAATTTAAAATAAAGAATGGAATTAAAAGTGATAGGAATCTCTAATGTTGTTTCCTACTCTAATAATGAAAAGGAAAAAGAAAAAAAATCAACTAGCAGAGCCCAGTGGAAGATAGATTTCTGGGCCAGGAGTGTGATCAGTGAAACAGAAGGAAAGACTCTCAAGCAGTAATCACTGTGCTCTTTACCACTGACTCACTCATCTTTAGGCAAATCAATATGCCCTTGCTTATCCATCTGTATAAACATCAGCATTCTGTACCCTTAGAGAACTTGTTCTTTTTCTGGTTCGGGATCCTCAGATACATACTTTCAGTTCAGACTAGATCCGTTGTTTCACTGGATGTTTTTCTGTGCTCTATATAACTCCACTTTTCCTACTTCCATGAAAAAAAACCCAGTATTTTTTCCTTTCCATCAGAGTTGGATGGTTCAATGGATTAGGAATAAAGACGTACTCCATATCACTAGATGTGCTACTGATCTCTGTGGTATTGAGCAACTCCCATCACTTTTTTGTGGATGACTCACCTCCATCTTCTTCTCTTTCCCTGTCTCTGTCTCTTGGTTGACTGTACTCTCCAATGTGTCTCTGGCTTCTTATTATACAAACCGCCTGTCGACGCTACATTCACTTGAAGCCATAGATTTTAATAGAATGCAAATGATAAACAATAATTTATTTTTAAATTTAAAGCTGTGCATGTGTGTGTGAAAATTCTGACAATTTGCCCTAAATCCTGCTGCAGTAAGCCTTTTCTCTTCTGTTCTCATTTGAATACAATACACTTTTTAAACAAAAATGCACTTCTTTATTGCAGTTATCTAAGCAATTATGAATCTACTTAGTAAATTTACGACACAGCAGAAAGCAAGTTCTGGGTACCCAGTTGCCTATAACAGAGATAGTATTTTTTAGCAGAGAAGGGAATTAACCTTGAGAACAACATACTAAGTGGAGTGGTAAATTCATCATCCCTTGGACTTGAGATTGGGTGTCTTTCCAATGATATAATCTAGTTCAGCCATCAGTTGTTGGCCTGAATAATTCTCTGTACTGCTTGAGTTACTGGTAAAGATGCTGCAGCATCTGCCAGGAGGAGAACACACTGATGATACTAGAGTCTTTAAAATATATATGCCTTCTGTCTTTAAAATATATATGCCAGTCAGAGTCCTGGTAAAAAATATGTTTCCTGTTGCTTTTTTAACATATGAGTTGAATGAACTGGGGAAATAATCCTAATGCAGTTGCTTACAAACTGCCACAAAACCAGAACACTGCCTGATGTGGCTCAAAGCTGAGAATGTGTGAGGAGTTATTGAGGGGTAGGTAGGAAGAAAGCTGAGGGTCGTCTTCAGGATGCTTTGATCTGCTGACCGTTCACAAAAGCAATCTGTGTCGTGACCATACCCAACAGCTCTGTGCGGCAGAGCTGTGGGGTTCATCAGCAAAAGCAGCTGCAGAGCTGCAGACATCAGTGGTGTTTGAGTGGGCTGTGATGCGGGTATCTGACAGCTTCATCACTCTGATGTGTTTCCATCAGCATTCAATAAACACCCATTATTGGGTAACCGTATTGACGGCTTCTACGTGCGTGATTAATGCATTGCCTGCAACTTAAAATGTTCAAAGTCTATGCAGCATCCTGTGAATTTCATTGCTTCAAGGGTATTTAAGCTTCTTAACAGTGGAACTTACAAATAGATCAGAAATTAAGGAAGTAAATGAGTATCAGCCTTGTAGCCTGTTTCTGAATCCTTAATCATGAGTCTTACACTTTATTTTAGGAGGGAAATACCATGCATGATTTCAGATTCTTTTTTATACAAAACACACTGTTCTGTTAAACGCAGTGGTGGAGGAGAAAAGCCTGATCCATGTTCTGATTCAGGGAATAGCAGCATACATCCCAACCTTTGGCTGCTCTGAAGAAGAAATCCTCTGTGCAGCAATTTCTTTAAGTTTAATCTACTTTGGTTGATACCCAAGAAAGCTGCACAAGATTCATGTTGGGAACATGTGTGCATCCAAGTCCCTGCTCATTCCTTTTCATTCCTGTTTTGAGATGTCTCCTTTGCCACTGTGGAAACTTCTTTCCCCCTGGGATAATTTTTCATCCAACAGATAGAGTTAGGGGCAAAAGGGTGTGAAAGACCATAAAGGACTATTGTATGCACTTATATGAACATGTTCAAGTCCTTCCCTGATGCACTAACCCCACTTTTTCTTCAGACTGCAGAGAAAGCAAAAGAAATGCAAGAGAGATTTAAATTGGAGAATTACATCACCAAATTACAGCAATCCACATGATGCCTTCCCTACTGTTCTTTGCTTTCCTGAAATTTTAGATCAGTTCAAAGTATGGCATTTCACAGTTTAATAATATTTGAAAAATGCTCTTATGAGCAATGAGAATAATGACTGAAACCTTGTAGAAGACTAGAATTTCTTCAAATGCACCTGCATGAGTATTAGTAGTAGTAAAAATAGTAATAGTGAAGTACAATTGATCAGCAATAAACTTATTCAGTATAAATAAATGAGGGTAAGACAGACTTCCTGGCATTTATTTCAAATTGTGCTAAAATTGTGTTGTTGCATCTTCAGAAAAAATTGTCTTTTTCCAATTGGACTCTGTTATGTTTATAGTTTAAACTGTGCTTTTGGGATGTTACATTCTTTGGTGAATTTGAAATTTTGAGGAAGAAAATGATCTCTCAAAATCTTTACATGGTTTGCCAGTGCAAAGTCTGTGGCTTAGGTGCACTGGTGTTTTGAGGATTTTTGTATGTGAATAAATTCTGTTTGAAGGGGTGAGGGGGAAACACCATGAATAACATTAGTTTTAATCTCATAGAAACACCAGGAAGTGTAAGAGTCAAGAAGTCAGCAAATGTGAAGAAAGTATCAGGAGCACTGACAAATAGAAACCCTCTCATGGAATTAGAGGTGAATTTGAATCAAACCCAGTGCTTTCAAAGCTGTTCTGAGCTGGTTTTCCTGTTGCATCTGGGGTTTTTTTTTAGGTCAATAATGTAGTGTAGATTGATTTGCTTTGGTCTGATCTGTGTCCAAGGGGAATGAGTGGGGAGTGCTTGGAAACTAGAGGTGAGAGAAAGAGAAGCCTTTTTGGTTTTGAATGTTAGAATACCAAAGTTGATAAACTCAGTCAACAAATAAACTTAGACTCCGTGCTGTATTCCATTATAACTTTTTTAGGGGAAATCTCTTAAGTAAAAGAAAAATAATAGGAACTACCAGCTTTCTTGGGAGTATTTCCCTAATGTCACTGCCAACATGCAATTTAAATCACCCTTTATTTAACCAGATTATGAATTTCTATGTGGTTTTTTTTTTGGTTTTGGGTTTTTTTTTTGTTTTTTTTTTTTTTTGGCAAGAGATTAAATCTCTTGCAAAAGAGAGAGGGGGAGTATGATATCATGTCTGGTGTAGATAAGGAAAGAGGTTCAGTTTTCGGATGTCAGCTTTCCCTGCTCCAGAAGACAGTGGTGTTGTGTTGTGAGAGGGCTGGGGAATTGTCTCTCCATTCAGAGGGTTTATTTGAATCCCTGCTCAGCCTCAGAAGGTATTTGTAACCTCTGAGCAGCTTTTGCTTTTCCTTTGCGTTTTTATTTTCTTATATAAATGAGGTAGGTGGTAGGTTTCTACTTCACAGAATATTAGGATCTAAAAAAGCAAAACAAAGCAAACCCAGACCGTTAATGGTTGTTACAAAATCTGCGTATTACACAGAAAAATAAATTTACAAGAGAAGAAGCAAGAAGAGAATTATTCCTGATGAACAAAGGGTCAAATCTGAGAGATCAATAGAGGATTTGTACTTCATAACAGTTTTGTCTCCATGAAAACAGAAATGTCAACTTGTCCTTAGATGAAAACATACAATAAAATTGTAATAGGTTTCTTTTCTATCTGTGGTTGAAAAATAAGTGTGGCAAAGAATATTATCTAACTTCAGTCCAATAATGCAAATTGTCATCAGACAGCAGTGCTTGCCAGAGAAAACAAAATGTCATCTTTGAAGGGACTGCATGCACAAGGCTATCACAAGAAGTCCCAGGAGGGAGAGGGATTTTGTAACAAGAACAAAATACCATGCTGGGTTTAAAAAATATCTGTACAAGCACTACAATTGCTAAAAGGGGAAAAATAATCCCAGCTGTATCATAACCGATACTTGAGAAAAACCTAGCCTTCAAATACAATTTTTTTTTTCTTGGTCCAACTGAATAAACTGTTTAAAAATGAATGATACTTAGAATAAAGTATCTGAAAAAATCCTTACTGCAGAGATTTATTTTTTGGAGGGGGGAATGGTTGTACATAAGGTGGGGAATTCCCCCTTTGCTAAAGATACATTAGTGCTGCTTGTGCTGCTGTGAGTCAGTAAGGCCAAGGCTGGTGCTGAGATAATGGCAGAGGATGAAAAAACTTCTAAAGCCTGGTTATTAAAGTGTCTCATCAAAGACAATGAGGGCTTTGGATATGGGTTCCCAGGGAGCTGATACTTCCCTTTGAGAGCTGTTGCCTTTACTCACATGCTGTCTCCAGCTCACTGGGCACTGCCTTCTAATTTGAGAGACCAGCCCTGACAGTAGAATTGCTGTATCCATTTCCTACCTTTCAAACAGACTCAGAAACTCTTGCATTTCTCCACTTTTTGTCTGAATCACATCTTCCTCAGGGCACAGATGAGGAGAAAGCAGGGCTGCCTGGATGCTGTGCAACATCCCAGCCTCTGTTCTGATGGGGAATTGACAGCTGCACCAGGCAAACAAACTCCTCTCTGGAGGAAGAGTTGTGCTGGAAGAGCCGGAGGGAAGCTGTGGCACTGGGGCTGTCGAGCACACGGCACTGCAGTGGGACTGCAGGCATGGAGGAGGGTGCTGCATGAGCACAGAGAAAGAATTGCAGGCTGTAATGAATTCATTCTGGATGCTGGTACTGTCGCCAGCGAATTCAGAGAGGGAATAACCTACCGACCGTTGTGCTCAGGGAAACTGGAGAGGGGTAAGGGTGAGAGATACAAAAGTGGGAAAACAAGATTCAGGATGACGACTTCAGCCATCTGAACATCAGTGTCCCTGGAAAGCTTACATCCTATTTATCCCTGGTCTGGAAACACAGAGGTATTTGCTGAGTTTGGGTTGCTCCTTGTTCTTAATTAAGGGATCATATGAGCTTTACTGGAACTTAAATTACTGTGTGTCAAAGACACTACTTGACACAGAAGAAACGACTTTTCCATGAAAAGAAAAACATTGACATCAGAGAGATGATAGTTAATAGCAATAGCTTATTGCTGTCATGTTTTTATTTCTTGCTGCAATTATAAAAGCAGGTCTAGAAATGGTTTTTGAATGTCAAGGAGGGAAAATGCCTCCTGTAATGATAAAGTTCTTGAATAGGTGACCTCAAATCACTTCAAAAAGTGATTGTTAAATGTTCCAAGAGATTTTATTTAATTTCCAAAAAGTAAAGTTTTCCTTTGTTTTAGTTAGGGTTTCCTAAATTTTCAAATAAAAATGTATCTAGAATCTTCTACTTAAGGAAAAGTAACAGACTCACTGAAGTTGTAAAATTGGATGCATTTTTAGCCAAATAACTAAATGTTTTCCTTCTTATTCTTGTTATCTTCTGTCCCCTCTACCTTCTTCCCTCTCTCTTCTTTGACAGTGTTCAAGAGAAAGGGAGATGAAAGAGGTGAATTTTTAGCTTTCATATTTTAAAGTAAATTTTAACACGTGCCAGTCTGTTTACTAAAAAGCTGTTGTAATTAGTTTCTCAATTTCTTCCAAGTTTTTACCATAGGAAATGTGAGGGATATTGGGGTTTGCATTTGGAATGGATATCTAAATAAGACCCAAGCTTTTTTACATCAGTCTCATAAGTCTTAAAATAGATCCAAATCATCTTTCTGATGAACCCAAAACTTTTAGATCATAATTTTTTTCTTCTCAGTTATTCTCACAGGCATCCATCTTTCTTTTCCCTGCCAATCCACTTCCATTACGTGTTCCAAAAAAATTTGCCATGGTTTGCACATAAAGATTCAGATCGTTTGCATTTTATGCAAGATCCCTTAAGAGGTGTCAAGAAAGGGAGATCATAGTTCAAAAAACGATGTCCAACATCTGCCTTGCCAGAAAAGGGGCATGACCAAGTCTACCAGGGAAAGGAAGGAGGAGAAATAGGATGAATTTGCAAGAAAAGTGTAGGGCTGACTGCCTCTCAATCCTTCTGTATGATAAATTTGATGCTAAATAAAGCAAAAGAAATAACAGAACCCAAGTGATCCTTCCCTGTCCTGGCCTTCTGAGAATTACCTGATGGCAGCTCTCAGGGCAAGCAGCTGTTTGTAAGTGCTCTATTAGACTAACATTTCTATATCATTCCACAAAGACACGCCAAAGGATTTATAATACCTGTAACATGCCTTTCTGCTGACCTTTCTCAGCCTGGCTTGGTATTTATCGTGGAAAGATTTTCTGAAATGATTGATGTATTTGGATATTGTTTTCATAACCAGATGAGAAGGTATCACGTTGTTTGCAGAAGAAGGACAAGAGCAGAGGGAGAATCACGGGTTTCCTTGGAACGAGTTACTTGTGCTATTTAAACTCATCCAGTCCTGCAAGGGAAGTCTAAACACGCTAGAACATTTTTTGGTGCCAGATTGAAAAAGTTCCCCAAGGATGGCACTGCTGATGGAAAGACAATGTCCTTCTGACATAATATTGAGGAAGGCAACTGGATGATGAATTTTCATTCAGGGCAGGTTGTTTGGTGTACCCATAAAGTGTAAGATTTTACAAGTAATACCAGCCCATATCACACATCTCAGTAGTGTCTATGCCAATAAAAGGTGCCACAGGAATGTCCCAGGTGTGTCACTTTGAGACTAGAAGAAATAAAAGTCCGAGTCACTGTCTCAGCAGTGATCAAGGGGTTTTCCAGGTTAATTTCTCTGGTATCTTTGTGTTTTATTGTGATTCATGACTGTTTGTTTTTGTCCACAGTTATTCAGTTCAGTGGAGTTTGGCAGGAGATGGCTGCTTCTTCACGAGGGAGTTACACCAAACAGGTTCTACTGGTAAGAGCAAAATTCTCTTCCTGATTTGCTTGACATGACTTCCCACACGTACAGAGGTGTTGGAATGAGGTCTTGAAGGCCGTGTGGCTGGATGCAGTCTGTGCTGCTGATTTGTTGAGATTAATTTAGAACTGGTATGAAAGGGGTATTATGTGAATAGAATATTGGGTCTTTGATCTAAGAGTGATACAGAACTGAAATATACTGAATAGTAGTCTGAAGAAAGCATTGATTTAGGATGGGAGAGTAAAGTGTTCAGTCTGGTCCTGCTGCAATTAAGGGACAAAGCTTGGAGTCTTGGAGGACACCAGCATTTCTGTTCCAGGTAGACATCCTCTAGTGTCTGGTGTTGTGCTTTTAATTACAGTTAGACCTACTTAGTCATTGAAAGGGATCATAATTAGTGTAAATTTTTCTTCCATGGAGAAGAAAGCTGAGGGATGGAGATGCTTAACATTTTTCCTACAAATGTGGTTGTACAGTCCAAATCAAAGATAAGGTTTGCTTGTGTTTTGGTGTAAATCTGTGGGATTTCTCTTCAACTCCTTGTGGAGGCATTAGTCTGCCTGTGAGCAGAAGTGGGCTTATGTCCTGTGGATGTGCCTTTAGAAGAGAAGCTTTTGATAAAATAGTCATCTTCAAATCGGGAGGAACTGAACCCAGGGATTAAAATGAGTCCAGCGTGGTAGTTTCTGAACTATAAATTTATGTCAAACCCACAGATTTTGAACATAGCAAGATTCATGAGTGTTTCAGGCAAATATTTTCTTTTCATTTATAAAAGAAGTAAGAGCTCCAGGTCAAATTTACTTCTAAAGTTGAATTTGTATTTGGTCTGCAAAGGATATACCAGAGATTTTGTTTGATGCTTCTGCTTTTTAATCTTTTCTCAGAACCTGTGTTAGCTGAAGCTAATGCAAGCTAAATTCCATTTTTAACTTAAACTCATTTCTGTGGGAGTGTCTGTACAGACAGTCACATGTGTGTTTATATCACTATTTCTTTCCTGCAGGGCTCCTA
Source organism: Pardalotus punctatus (assembly GCA_013400915.1). Lineage (NCBI taxonomy): Eukaryota > Metazoa > Chordata > Aves > Passeriformes > Pardalotidae > Pardalotus > Pardalotus punctatus. The sequence goes on from VZTX01024381.1 coordinate 360,230, forward strand.
ACAGGGTTTCAGAATGTCTGATGCAAACCCAGAGCTCTACATATTTCCTGGTTTTTTTTTTTCTGGGCTAAAAAAAGCAGAAAGTCTCAGAAATCTGGGTACCCTGTCTTTGAGACATCCAACAAAATTGTAATCTCTGAAGGGGGTCAGGGAGCTGAAAAGGCTATTCCTCTTCCTGGTTCCCATGTCCTGTAGAGTATTCCAAACCTTTTGAAGTTTCCTGTCATTGCTTACAGTTCTCATTTATTGTGAATTGAGCTGAAGGATGCCTGCAATAAGAAAAATGATGAAATTATAATTTTCCCTTTCTGTGGAGCTCAAACTTTGAAGGCCTCTTAGAACCTAACAAATAACAGAACTCAGGCATGGAGCTTCAAAGGCAAAGAGCAAGTTAGAAGATGAAAAAGATGTTCCAACCACCCATCATATCTCCCTACAGCCATTCACCAAGAATGAAATTTCCTGTATTTTCACCTTGAACACAGCGCCCCTTGCATAACGCACCTCAGTGAAAGCTAGACTGTACTTCTGCTGTCAAAAGTGAAAATAATACAATTTGTGGAGACACTGTTGCATTATTATGATCATAATGACAAAAAGAATACTTTTAGCTGCAGTTCTGTGGACATTGTCCTCAAATACATCCACAGTAGAAAACAGCTGTGCATGTGTAATTGAGAGAACTCAAGAGCAACCCTGGGCTTTAATATGCATTTCCATTCTGTGCAGCCAAGTACCTGAGGATAAAACAGCACTGAAATGCTGAATCAGAAGGGAAGCCCTTTGCATTCAATGCATGGTCACAGCTGACTGCCCACGCAAGAAAAGCAAAAGGGAACTGGGACATAGGAGGGTGCAGAAATACAGTTGAAATCCAAATTTCTGCAGCACCATCTCTGTAGCCAGTGCTGGTGTACAAGTTGGGTAGAGCCTTGCTCAGTGCCCTGTGATTTGTTGTTGGTTGGGCTTTTTTAATTAATATATTTTTTGGCATGGAAATATGCCGAGTCTAATCAACCTGAAAAGTCAAAGGACTGACTTCACTTATTCTTAAGAGCAGTAAGAAATAGTGAACTGTCCTGAAGTCAGAACTTTTTAAGAAAATCAGAATGTGGGGATACTCTCCCATGTTCCTGGTGCTTTATCTAAATCAAATGGCTTTGAAGGGATCAACCAGGACACAACTGTATGGGCAGAGAATGAGATTCTGTATATATCAGAAAGCTGAGAAGTTGCTTTAGTACAGATTGCATCCAGTACTCTCTAAACTAGGACTTCTCTAAAATCAGAAGATACAAAGGAAGGCCTCTGGCATCAGGACTTCTTGAGGCTACATTTAGTTATGCTGCTTGTTTTGACAGGAAAAGTGCACCTGGAAGACTTTGAAGGCTTTTACGTGGATTTGAATGGTTGATGAAAGCAAAGATGCATTTTCCTGATTGCTCACTGATATTTTCATTGCCATTTTAGTCTGTCATGTTGTCTTGTAAATAGCTTGTGGGTCACGCAGAGTCTTGTGAATAAACTCCACTGAGCTTGCTAGTTTTAGTCTTGAGAAGGCTCTACCTGCAAACATTGTCAGAGAAGCTGTAGTGTCTTTTACAACTGCATTTCTTATATCTGTTGCCAAGAGAATTTTCTTCTTTTTTGGTTATTTTTGGCTGCTCTGTGAAGCACCTCTGCCTCCTACCACTCCAGAGAAATTTAAACCCCTGAAGAAAAACATTAAAACAATCTGATACTTAATATATAACTCTGAGAAAACACTCTGTGTAGAAACAACTCAGTTCCTTGTAGCTCATATGTATTTTTTTTCTTGCATTCTCTGTACCATTAAGAGGAGTCATTAATATGGAAACAGAATATTTTTTATTCAAAGCTCTTCTGTTTCCCCTTTCTGTTCTTTTACTTGAAGCTCTAAGTGATGCCCTGACATCCACTTTTGTGATAAAAGAGGTGTAATGTCACTCTGTGAAAGGAGGTATCAGGTGGGAGATGAGCAGATGAAGTCAAACCTTTAAAATGAGAGGTGACTGGAGATTTCTTGTCTTAAAAAACCTCCACCAAAAAACAAAATAAAACCAAAAGTTTAAAAAAGGGGATCTGTAATTTTCAACCTCTTTAAAAGGTTGTTAGGACACACCTGTGGCTGGGCAGGCTTTAGTGATGGGCTACTCTAAAACTGACACCTCTAATAATTGCTGTAATTTGGGTATCATCACATATCTGTTGGCATGACCTAGGGATGTGGAAGTGGTGTACTGAGGAAAATGTAATCCACTCAAAGTCAGCCACGTATTGTGTGTCAGGTGGAGACATGGAAGAATCCACACTGCATTCAAGCCCAAGGTATGGCAGTTCTGCACTGTATCCACAATTCTCATGTTTTTTATTATTTCTCTGGCAGCTTCTTGAGATTTTGCTGTTAAATGTACTGTGACAGAAAAATGCATGCAAGTTATCATGGTACTTGGTAATTCTGGAACTGTGCTCTATGAAAATACCCTAATTACTAGGAAGGAGTATTCTAAGCAATATTAATTCAGCAGGGTAATAACAGAAACAACAAGTTAATATACATGGATTATTGCTGATAGCACAGTGTTTACTAATGTAGTTGGCATTACAGAAAGAGAATGCAGTAGATCCTAGTTAAAAGAGTTGGATAAATATGCTTAATTTAAATACTTCTGAGTTTATTTTTGTGACACTTGGTGATTTTTGGTAAGAATTCCTATTGTAGACTTTTGGTGGTGTAGATGCTGGTTTGTAGTGAATACAAATGTAAACAAAATTGGTGAGCCAGTTTCATTGGGAATTGCATTGCTTTTTTCTTCCTTTTTAAAAGGTTCAGTCATCTAGTCAAAAGTTCAGTAGTAATACTTTGTGACTTGCAAATCCAAACATCCATGACCAGAAGCTTCCACAAAAAAAAAAACAAAAAAACCAAAAACCAGCCAAATTGTGTATAGTTCAATATGGCCAAAATACAAATGCAGGCATTTGTTTGTCATTAAAGGCAGGTTTTTATTCTGGTCCTCAGATCAAGTCATGCCTTCCCCCAGAAATTATTTTCTAAAAGTCAGTAAGTCAAGGCATTGCAATTAGAGCTGTCCCTTAAAAAAGAAAAAAAAAAAAAAAAAAGGTTAAAAATTTCATTAAATGAGACATTTTTCTGAAGAGATTCTCATCTAATTAAAATCAAAACCTAACCTTGAGAAACTTGGAGGGGGAGGAAAGAAATAAAATCAAATAATAAAAGTGTCTTAAAAACTAACATAAAATGAACAATAGAAAAGCCCAGCTAGAAAATTAGGTCATCAAGTTACAATCATTATCTCTATCAGTGGTATTGATTTTATTTTATTTTTTTTTACATTTGAGTGTTGCACCCTGACAAGCAAGTACGAGAAACAAGAAAGTAATACCACTCCAGGAAAATCAGAGGGCTGCAATAATGAGAGGGCTGGAGCACCTCTCCTGTGGGCTGAGAGAGATGGGGTTGCTCAGTCTGGAGAAGAGAAGGCTCTGGGGAGACCTCAGAGCACCTCCCAGTGCCTAAAAAGGGCCACAAGAGAGCTGGAAGGGCATGGAGCTATGGTAATGAAAAAGAGTAGGTCTAGGTTAGATATTGGGGGGAAATTCTTTCTTTTTAGGGTGGTGGGGCTCTGGCACAGGTTGCCCAGAGAAGCTGTGGAAGTTGGAAGGCCAAGTTGCATGGGGCTTTGAGCAAGCTGATTTGAGGAATGTGTCCCTGCCTATGGCAGGAGAATTGGAACTCCATGATCTTTAGGATCCACTCCAACCCACAACATTTATGATTTCCAGTACGGTCGTGTGTCCACGATGATAATGATTCCCTGAAGAAATTAAAGGAGATAGATCAGTTTGGTAAAAGAAATTGCTAGGTCTCCACTCAGTCTTGTGTTTTTTGAGTATGAGAAGAAGAAAATGGACGCAAACATCGTAAAAGAAGCAGCCAGCCAACCTTTCCCATCAAGTAATACAAAAATACGCACACTCACTGAAGGGAAGAAAAGTCAGTAAGTAGCTGGGAGGACAGATGAGTAGATAAGGCTATATTTGTGTTTCTTTTGTGAGTAGTGGCAATGAAAGTTAATCTTCAGAGTGTAATTATAGAGTGTATATATTTTCTTTTCCAGAGGAGGCTGGAGACTGTATTTTAAAAGCTCTGACTGTGTTCACTGAAGCAGCTGAAAGAGCTGAAAATCAGGGGGATAAGGTGTTAAAGCCCTGTTAAAAACTTCATTAAATTCAAGCACTTGGAGCAAGTTGGGTGAACTGTCCCAGTGTTCCTGTCAGTTCTTGGCGTGGTGAGATTTGCACGCCCACCCAGGTGGGCTGAGGCAATTTAAATGCCTCAGGATCTGGGCTGTTTACAAACGATGCTGTGTATGGCTGAACAAGACCTTTAATCACTGCAGGGCAACTGCTGGAGGCTGATGGGAAAGATGCCAATCAAAGTGCATTGTCACAGCCTGTCCAGAAAATCATCCACTTGATCTAACACACAAGCCTTATTCAGTGAGTTGAAGGGAAGAAATTTAATTTAAAATGTATGTATTTCAGAGCTTAAACATGGTAGTTATAGGGCAAATGCCAGAGAAACCCATGACAGTTTTCAAGAGATCTGAATGAAGCAAATACTCATCTGAATAAGCCCTTTGGGACCTAGAAGCCCCAGTCTGATTGATGCATAGGTTGGTGTGTTTTAGTTTTCCCAGTTCAGCAGATATTCTTAAAAAAATCACCCTGAGATACTTTATAAATGAGTAGAGATTCCCATGAGCTTCAGCTTTTCTGCATCATCCACTTTCCCTTATTAAAGTTCTGCAGAAGCAGGCAGGCATCCACATACCATGTTCAAAATCTTGATTTGGGGGCTAATCAGTGGCAGGAGCCTTCAGTACTGGGCAGGACCCTGCCCTGTGTCAGTCCCCAGCAGGCTTTGGGCTGAGCAGCTGATTTCTCTGTCTGCACCTATAAGGAACAGACCTTGAGAAGGTGAAGCAGTGAAGGAACCTGTGGATTTGTCTGGATCTATGTCAGGAAGGTTGCACTGCTGTGTTCTGTTGTGTGTTTAATGAGCAGCACGCTGTGTTACCACAGCTGACTTTCCCCTCTTGCTCTAAATGACTTGCTGGCCTCCTCCAGAGCTACCTGCCTGGGCCACAGCACTACAAGATCCTAGAAACATGGTCTTAACACAGTAGGAAATTGCGATCCTATTAGACTGCACCAGCAGAGAGGCTGTAAATCAGGTAGGTTTGGTCCATGATAGCAAGGAGGGGAGCTCAAAGGTTGTAACTAGAGGGTACTTTTCTCCATCTTTCTCTTCAAAACAGCTTGAAGTCTTAAGTTTCCTGCAATATATGAAAAAGAGAGATAGGGTGGAGGATGTAGGCTATTTTAAAATCAGGATCTAGTCCTGGTAACTGAACTTTATCCACTCAGTTTAGATCCTTGTTTTAAGACATTCCTCCCACCCTGTGTTACCGGCAATAGACAGCTACTTCCTGAGAATTCACATCCATCTATTTCAGAGTTTTATCCAAATTTCCTCTCTGGAGCTTCCCTCAGAGCACTGTGGTATTACAGCAGCAGGGGAGAAGGCTTCCTTTGCTACTGCCCTCCAAGCTGTGGGGTATGCAGACAGCAGAGTGCAGAAGGGTGGGGGTCATCAGGCACTAGGGCTGTAAAAAATATGGTGAGACAAGAAGTAACTCCCCATGACCTCCCCCCATTTATCTACTCACCTATTTTAGTGTTAGTAGCAACAGCCACCTGTTTTTCTAGGTCAGTGCTGTGAGGTGGCAGAATTAGGAGAAGTTGTGCTTTATTCACTGCACTGCTGTTTTCTATCAATTGTAAAGAAAACGTGACAAACTGAGTAAAGCAAACCATGGAATGGTTCAGCCCAGTGGCTGCCAGTTGAATTGCACAAAATTGTATCATTTCATGTGATTGGACAACATGGGAAAGAATAGTGCAGAGATGCAGCAGGGAAAAACTAATTAAATTATGGCCAGGGGTGATTTATTAGCCAGATATAAAGAAATGAAGTGCTGATTTATGCCTATCTGGAATCTGTCCCTGTGTTTCTAAAACATGTCAGGAAGATGTGGTTAAGAGATGTTAAAGCTAGAAAGCAGTCTTTAAAGTATGTTCCAGGAATAGTAAAATCTGTGAAATTTCACATAATAGGGACTGAACTAAAGAAACCACAAGAATTGCCTCCCACACTAAGCTCCCTGGGGCAGATTCACTGACCTCTGCAAGCAGAAAAAGGAACAGAGAGTATCTGCAAAGTCCTCATGGAGTCAATATAGTAGTAAAAGAAAAAGGAGCCTGGAGGACTCTCAGGCTCTATTTTTGTCTCTGCCACATAGCAACTGTGTGATCTTGGTCAAATCAATGAGGCCCCTGTGCTCTTGACTAATCAGTGAAGTTTATCTATAAAGCTGAGAAAAAAAAATTTCCTCAGCCTCTATTTCTAACTTGGTCTGCTTGTCTTGTACTTTTCCATAGGTCTTGAACAAATCAGTGGCATGCAGGGAAGGTTGCTTAAAGGTTGATTGTCAAGTACTTTTGTATCTTTGGACAAAAAGCTCCCTGTTCAGTGCTACATGTTACTATTTTTATGAATGGCAATTAGAATTTAGTGTTACAGAAGCATCAGTGGAACCAAAAAATTGATGCTACTGAGGACAACATGAGCGTCATCCACTGTTACTGTTTTCATTCTGTCCTTTAAAACAAAACCAAAACCCTGCCATTCACAAAGTTGGAAGAAGGTGTCAATTTTTTAACATGAAGTGACAGGATATGTCCTAGAGGCAGTGGAGAAGCTGGTTTTGCATTGGCAAGATTTACGATAAGGGATTCGCATGAGTGCTGAGGCTAAAGGAAGATAAATCCCCAAAGGCAAATTCTACCAATAATTGAATTACAAAGCCATTATCGTGTGCTGAACAAAGCAACTTCATAGCTTTATTGTGACAGGATAAAGCTTGTTAGAATATTTATGCTCACAGGACAACTTTGGCATAAGGATCTCTAGGAGTACATTCAATCTTCCACCGGATTGTTGCAGCTCGTTAGTGTTTCTGTGTAATGCAGTGTATGTGGAGATGGGGATTTGCTTAAATTGGGACTAGGAAGAATGAATGCTGAGGGTCAGGAGACATCTTAAAATATATAGCATGGTAAGAACAAAGTCATCTGCAGAATGCAGCAGAAGCACATGAGCATTTTTAATGCTGAGTAGTCAAACTGGATTTTCCAAGCAATGTGTCAGTTTTCTGTTTGGCATTGCGCTGCAGACAAATCTGAGCTACTGCTGCTCAGCACTGATGAGCTCAAAATGGCCAGAACTGTGTGGACCTCCTTCCATCCACCTTAGCAGAGACATGCTGTTATGTCATTTGTCTGCCAGCCTTTGCTGTGTGAATAAACCCTGCCTGTTTACCCCCCAGAGAAGGTGAGGTATGGTCATAGGAGTCCTAATTCTGCACTTGGTCACTTCTCTGAGACATAGGAAAGCTGCCTAAGGTCTTTGTGTCCATATAAAGAATGAGGGACATTTCCACTGGTCATGGTAGCATTTGGCATTCTGGACCATTTGCACTGAAAATGTAAAATAAAAATGTCTTTTACTGCCTGTCTTAAAAGGCATTTGATCTTGGCTGATGTGAGCAGGTATGATACAAGAAATACATACAAAAAGATTGCCATCAAGTTTCTTGTGCACACAGTCCCAGATACAATGTGGCTCTGTCTGAAGTCAAGCATCCAAAACCAAAGGCACCCAAAGCTACTTTGCAGAATGCACAAATACTTGAGATGCAGTCCTAATTGTCTGGTGTTTCGAGTTAATTGTTTATGAAAAAATGGTAGTTTGAAATTAGGTGCAGCAAGTAGAAGCTTTTTCTTTCTTCACAGTGATGCCTTTTTGCAGTTCTGAGTGGTCTGACTGCCTTGCAAGCCTCATCAGTTCCCAGCATCCAGAAACAATTGCTTTTGTCCCTAGAAGTGAAAAAAGATAGAAGAGGTGGAAACCCCAGGATAACAGGGTCTCTATTGAATTTTCTTGGCTCAGAGGAGCTGACAGGCCAAGGAAGCCAAGGTTTTAGAAATGTTTCAGACAGAGAAGATGGCAAGGGGTTGGTCACTGCAGAAATATGCCAACTAGCATTTACTGTGCGATGGGCAGTGCCAGGCTGCTTTTGTTTAGTTCAGCCTAGTTCTAAACCAGGGGATGATTTGGGGTCTTTTCCCTGTGCTGCTTCTCACGGTGGATGTAGAATCTGCATTCAGAGCAATTACTGTGCTGCAGCCGGTGGTATCGATTTGTGAGGCTCTCAAGTGCAGATAACTGCTTAGCAGGCTTGATGGTGATTAAAATTTTAGGAAGCAACTTTGTAATAGGACCGTGGGGGTCCTAAATTTTTCAAAATGTAAGTATCTTCAGTGTAAAGGCAGCGGGGTCACTGCCTTGCACTCCCTTTGGCTTTTCTAAATCCTTCTTTTCCCAAAAGACTTCTTTCTTTTTCTTTTCTGTCTTTTTCTTTTTTCAAAACATCCAGACAATTATACCAACAAAACACTAAAAGTTAATCACAAAAATACAATAGGCACCATTCAACAGAAAGAATGTTGCAAGGATATCCTTGGTGTCCTGAAGTTTCTGGGAGTATTACAGAAAGCCTGAGATTAAAGGGACGGACAAAGGACATGCTGGCATTTTACCACAAAGTGAAAACATAGACTGAGGCAAGAAGAAAAGTTTGTGGATATATGAGCGTTTGGTCTTTGAGAACAGATGCTGAAAGGGAAGAATGGATTTGAGAAATATGAGAAGAAAGCGCTGCCAGCATAGTGAACAGAAGCTGCTCAGAATAGGGAATGACAAATTTGGGAGTGTTGTTTATTTTAAAAGAAATTTCTGAGAGAAATCAGTATCAGAGAATGTTGTTCATCTGTATCCCTGCTCTTTGTAGGGTGCTTGGTTTCGCCGCTGTTGACAGTCAGCACTCATTCTCTATCCTGTGAAGCGTTACATTGACCGTGGTGCATTGACCACGTGCACAAAGGATAATGAAGTGCAGTGGGAACTTGTATTGAGTTAGAAACACTGAATTGGAGGCTTTGGTGTTATCTTGGTCAGATCCAGCATGTAGCTTCCTTCTTCCACATGTGAAGCGGGTACTTTTTTATCATTCTGGCTTTGGTTTAAGAGCCTTCCAATCTGGTCAGGAATGGAATTTCTTTGTAATCAGTTCATTCTTTTTCATACTCATGCCATGGCTTTAAAACTCTTACTTTACAATACTCAGGCTTGTAGAAGTATGTTGATGTTCTCATCTCCTAAGGATGATCCGTTCCCCACCCCAGCCAAATGCAAAAGACAAGAAAATGCGCTGATAGTATAGCTGAGTGCTTGGGAGTGTTGTGACTTATTTGGTTGACATACTAAAAATTCAAGATTCCTGATATATATCCTACAGTTCCTAACACGTTTTTTCCAGTAGATGCTTTAGGAACAGGCTGTCCTATGCATATGAAAGGATATGTCTATCTTCCTATAGGGTGAATATTCTCAGAGGCAGTGCAACCAAAAGCACAGTATTTATTTCCTGTATATGTTCACTGTGGTCAACATTGCATTTCTCAATATATCCAAGGCTTTTATATGCCACAGAGTAAATAATAAGGCTGATGTAAGCTGTATAAAACATTTCTCAGAAAGAGGACTGCTGGGGACATTCAGTTACCCCTTTAATTGCAACCCATAGCTCATCTGTAATTTGTGTTTTTAAAATAATGTAATAAACATATTTCAGGTCCATTGTGTTACCTGCTTTGGGACCTTTATGTGATCACATGTGTAGTGTAGGTGTCCAGACATCTTAAATTCCATGGAGAGGAACAGGCCTTTCTAGGAAAAATTCTTCTCATAAAGTTATATCTAACACTGTTCAGCTGATCCACAGTGCAAAACTGCCTGTTTCACCTCTCTGCCTGCAAGTGTGGTTAGTTCAAAGTTAAATATCTGTAATGTATGACTGGGTAAGATGAATATTACTTTATGTGGCTTTTCAGGTGGTATGGAGGGATGTGCAGAGAAATATCCCAGGGCTGCCATGGAACAAGACAGCATGATCCAAAAAAATGTGGCATTACAAAAATGCTGGTCAGTAAGCTCTGAGCAGAATCCAGATGGAAGTGATATGTTTGTGGCTGCCAGCACTGTACAGTTAATATTGATTTCAGCAGATGTGTATTTGTATTTTGCCTGTTCTTTACAACTGATTTTTCATGTTGTCATTTAATATTATGGGCTTGACTGTGACCTTGTGCTGTCAGAAATAAATTAAGCCTATTATATATCAAAGCAAGGACATTTTTTAAGGTAGGGAGAAAGATCTGGCAGATGAGAAGGCATGGATATGGCTCTTGAGTATACCTCAGATGTCCTGCTTGGCTTTAGGAACTTCCTCCTCTGGATCTAAGTTTTCATCTTTGTCATCCCCTTTCTAAGTTGCAGGGGTTAGGAGATATCAAAAGAAAGGAAGCCCTTGAGGTTTATCACCAGTCCTGTTTCAGCCATCCTGCTTCTGTACCCCCTTGGAACAACTGATGGCGTCATTCTACCTTGAGGTGAAGTTTCTACAGTCCCAATATTGGCTGTTGTAGTGTGAGACTAAGTAATATGCAGGTGGCTATTTTCAGGGCTCGAGGGGGACAGGTCTTTATGTAAATGAGGTAAATTATGGCTCATAAAATTGGCTGTCTTTGCCTGAGAAGCTGCAAAAGAGGTTTTTCTTTGGGTCAGAATAGCACTGTGAGGAAACTCACAAAACACCTGAGTGTAGACTCACATGCTTTAACCAGGGTAACAAGTTCTGTCCTGGATGAACACCATTGTTGTGCTCTGAAGAGACAAAATGCTCAAATTTGTGGAATATATTCCTTGTTTCTTTGGAGAGTTCACATCCCCATAGAGGTGTGTGAGGTCAGGAAGAAAGAACTGACAAAATTGTCTTCTGCAATAGCCCAATTCCAGGTGGGCTATTCCAATATTCCAGTATTTAAAGCCCATTTAAATAAAAAAGAATAAAGAGGAGATATGCCATAGTGCAAGCTTTGTCCTTCTGCAGTTTTTTTAGAGCTGTTTGTCACTGGCATCTGTCTATCTTGAGCTGATTTTAATGAGCAGGCCCAGCATTTTGGCCCTAAATCTGCTGATCATAACAGGCATAATAAAAATGCCCTAGGAAGATGCTTTTTCCTCTCACTTGGTGTCAGTTACCAGAGAGGAGAGATTTTAAGTGGAAGTTGAATGTTTAGGGGAATAACACCTTGCCATAAACTTTATTAAAAATGGAGAAGAGGTAAAAGCAATGCTGGCTCAGAATATTTTCTGAAACTTCTGTCCCCAACAAAGGAGAACAAAACCTTTTCTTGCTAGTGAATTGCTACATATTTTGTCAAGCAAAGGTAAGGATTAATCAGGACATGTTATTGTTAACATTTTTATAATAGTTATTAGTTAATGCACATGATGATTAAGACTGGAGGTGCCTCTGATTGCAGTCAGTGGGAACTGAATTAAGGTCTAAATCACTGTTTGAATCTCTCTTCTGATTTCCTGAAAAATAATAAGGCTTTGAAGAGAACATCTAATTTGTCTATCACTGGAAATGAATGTGTGTCTTCCCTCATGCTTCTGTTAACTAGGAGGTCAGGCAGCTACGAGGAAACTGGTTGTTTAACCCTTAGCTTTAATCCAGGATTATGACTTGCATGATAGGATCAAGACCAAAACCAAGGCTGATTGTCAGAAATGCTGCTGAGGCTGCTGTACAATGGGATTGGCACATATTGCAGTCAGTACTTCCATAATTCAGGCTGTCCATCAAACCACTGGCCCTTTGGACTCTTCCAGGGAATTGATGAGGCCAACAGTGCCTGTCCAGGAGAACCTCAACGATGGAAGCAAAGCTTAATTCCATAAACTCCTTATTTGCAGTGCTCAATGTCTTTACTTTGTTACTTGTTAATTCAGAGGGAACAAACAGTCATTTTCAATGTGACTTTTCTTTTATTAATGGAACACTGTTTTTATTAGATCAGAAGTGATAAAATGTCTCAGGATAAAATGAGTTTTTAAAACTTGTTAATTAATGAGGGAACATTGATCATTAAGAGTGTCAATTAAGCAAATGTGCATAAAATGTCCAATATAAAGGAACAGCTATAATTAGTATGCTGGCAAATACTATTATCCCATTAATTAAAGTCTTCTTTATCCCATCCTGAAATAAAATGGATCCTTCTGACCAAACCAGGTGAAACATCAAAATTTCAGTTGCCAATGAGAACAGGAACAAGTCTCCAGGTGGAAAGAAGCGAAGGGATCAGAAATAACTCACAAGTACAATGACATTGATAAAATGGTAGAATTTCTTTAAAATATTCAAGTTCATTTTAGGGAAAACTCCAAAATTCTTTCAAAATTATCAGTTCTTATTTGTGAGTATGAGTTTATGTCCAGCTAAACAGGACCTCCTTTGAAAGTAATATCTCAGCCCTTCATGTTATGTGTTGTTTTTAATGCCCTTGTCTCAATCTGTCTTTTTGCAGGTCTATGATGGGCAATGGAAGAGAGCCTGATCTTGTGCACCTGGAGGCGAGGACAGTGGATGGTCGTAAGTACATCAGCCTCCAAATATTGTAGTATCCTGGGCTCGCCTCATATTCTTGTAACCACCATACAACAATAGAAATCTCACTTCTTTTTAGTGATACACTCATTTAGTATGAGGGGTTTGGCTGTTCCAAGTCAGGTCTGTGAGAAGAGAAGCCTTTCCAGCAAGGCAAAAATTTGGGTTTAACAGGCTATGAAAGGAGCTGAGGACATGGTAAGGAAGAATAGGTGATAAGCAGTAAGTAGAGTTACTACACACAACATTTTTATTTTTTCTTGCTTGCTTTTTGTTGACGGGAACATGACATTGAAGAGAAGTTCCTGGGTTACAAAGTCAAGCTGCTGTTTGTTCACACAGAATGTGACATCACCTTGCTCGTAGCTTTATAGTTTTGGCAGACCAGGGATACTCTGCCTTAGGTGCTACCTTTGAAAATGCCTAATTTCTCTCACATTCTAAACATTTTAATGACAAGTCTAAGTGCATTCTTCCCTGTCACTGCATGTCCTGTCATTGTCCTTCACTTTCATCAGCTCCTTTCCCTCCCTGCTTTGCCTCTTGAGGTGCCTTTTTTTTTTTCTTTTCCTCCTGTTCCAGGAGCCTTCTTTACCTGCAAATCCAAAATATTCTCCTAATTGGCTGTAAATTCTCTCAGGCACCCTCAGCCACCTGCTGGCCTTTTCTCCTCCCATCCAGGCTTCCTCAAGGTTTATCTTTGAGCTCCACTGCCTTTGCAGGTCTTTCTCCATGGATTTCTTTTCCACAACATTGCATTGCCTCAGGCAGGCATCACACTGAAAGCCTGGCTGCCAGAGATCTAATAATTTTAATTCTGTATTATTTCCTTGGTAAATAGCAGTTCTCCTGCAACATAACAAGAAGGTTTTTACCATTTGCAATACAGAAGTATTAATGATGCCTTCAATTAATTCTTTTTTGAATTGACAAAGTTCTCCCTTGAATTGTACCCTCAAAAGCAGTGCTATTACTTAAAATGTGCATTTTATCCTTGGAAACTTAGAAAATATCTGAAAAGTTAATTGTAAGGTAATCTGGTTTTTAACTTATGGAAATCTAGCTTAAAGGAGAATTTTTTGGAAGATGAATTTTGAAAAGAAAGGGTTGCGATAGAAACCATAAAGTTTTAAAGGTCTTTTCATTTCAAGATATGCAAGGATTTGTGACAGGGAAAGAACGTATTATCTCTGTTTCTTATAATTTGTGATCTGTGATTATTATGTCTCCTCTCAATTTCACTTACTTTATGTGGCAGCAACATTTCTGTTTCTTGGGACATGCTAAATAAAAAGAAAATATTCTAACAGGACAGTGTCTATTTCAGCACAAAATACTGCTGTTAGAAGTCATTAACAATTTGAGGTCATTGAGATGAGGCTCTACAAGTGATGTTTAAGGAGCTGTATGCTGCTGATGCATTTGAGGGGTATTCAGTTCACAGTGGGCAGAGAAAATGCCATGCTCCAAATGCCTTGAACAGTCTTTTTTGTGTTCTTAGGCTGAAATAAGAGCCCTTTACACAGCTACAGAACATTTCTGCAAAACACGTCTTGAGTTCCTGACAAATTAGTAAGCTTCATTATAGCTCTTAAAGTGGAAATAAAAAAAACAGGTAGACAAAACTGGCTTCACTGAGGAGTCAGGCATATAAGTAAAAAGAATTGTGGAATAACAAATTATTGCTCTACTGAGCTCCAGTAAAAGATTCTGCACACTTACATTGGCTTAGTTGTGAGCCAGCACAACTGAAGATTTTTGGTTTAGTCAGTGTCAGAACTACAAATATATCAGTGGTGTCAAACCTTCAGCCTGTGGTGACCCTTCTTGTCAATCAGTCATTTGCATGAAACCTCTGGTCATGAATCAGGAGGTCCCCAGCTCATCTCACTGGCAATATAAGGAATTTTCAGTAATTCTAGATATGAAAAACTGCTGGATTTTCAGTAAGTCTGTGCCCTCTTTTGCCCCTTTTCCTGGGAGTGCTGGTCTCTAGCAGAACACTGTGGTGGGTAGCTGGAAGCAGTAGCCTTGGAACATATCACAGCATTTTTTGCCAGATATTTGGAAGCACTGCAGGTCACAGGATTTTAAGGCCAAGACAGACAAAGAGCATGCACGTGGTCCATTACTGTAGCTACCATGACCAATTTGGTTTGTACAGGTCTCCTAGCCACTAGAGCTTTCTTCTAAATACTAGATCAGTCTCCTTTTCCTGCACAAAGTAATCATCACGTTCCAGTGGAGGAACAAACCTTTACCTCTGGAGTGGAGTCGATGTGTTCCTACCAGTGGGGTAATGGAATGTAGTGTGCTGAAGTGGGAAAAGTATCTTTATTCCAAACTGAGAGCAATCTGCAAATAATTTTTCTTGGTTTTTTAGTGTTTTGTTGTTGTTGTTTTGTGGTTTGGGTGTTTTTGTTTTTTTTTTTTTTTTTTGTTTTGGTTTTTTTTAATGTTCTTTCATTTACTTATTTATACTTTGTTTGAAATATCTCTTTTGAGAGTTAACCAAGCATAAAATTTCAATAAAGGGATTAAATTTGAGAAGGTAGATTTGCCAAAACAAGGCAGAGAGAAAGAAGGAAAGAAAGGGGAGTAGTGTGTAAACAACCACACACTGTATACAATAAATTAAAAGGTCCTGAAGTGGAAATACAAGGGCTAAGCAAAAAATCTGCTGAACTAAATACAGATAAGAAAAAACCCTAATTTTTGTGCTGGTATATTTTCCAGCAGAAGCTGAATAGTAAAGCTGCAGCTTTAGGTGAGAAGAAGTAGAAATGTCAGCAGGGTACAGGGTCTCCCTGACAGAGTTTTTTGAGAACATCTGTCAGCAGCAACCTCAGTATTGGGCTCTCCTTGCTGGAGCACCAGTAACTCTCTCTCTCTCTGTTCCCTCATTATGATCTGTCTGTGCATTTTATTTATTGTGCTTATGTACATAATGTAAAAGGTTTGCAAGGACCAAAGCAAGAGTCTCTTAGCAGCCATAAATCAGTATAACTTCAGTGGTGTGCTGATTTACACCTGCTGAGGATCTGGCTAACAATGTTGTTCCTGAGCACATGTTCTCACTACATTTTTCTTTTTTTTGTTTGTTTCCTGTGGGATCCAGAAGAAATATGCAGTCCTTCTGAACACACTGTGTTTCATCAAACTAGGGTGCAGGTAGTGATGAGCAAGCTGAGTACAGCCTGTGCAATTTAGTTCTCTTGGTGGAGACAGATTTGCAGGGCTAATCTCTGCCATTTTTATTTTTCATCCTGTGGTGTAAGTTTTGGAGAGCACCATGCAAATTTTCATCTCGTGGAATGTGATGCTTTTGTTTATTTTTTAAAGGCTTCAGGCCCAATCCAAATCAATCTGGGGCTGAGAACAGAGTGGTAAAACTGATTTTTCTGGTTGGAAGAAGTTCTCATGAATGTTATCTCCCATTTCCATTTGTATGCTTGGGTGTCCCTGGTGTTTCACTTTGATCTTGAAATAGGATCAAAGGCAAGCCAGCAAAGTCAGTGGATATTGTGGTGGGCTTTTTTTTTGTTTGTTTGGTTTTTTTCGGTGTTTTTTTTTGTTTTGTTTTGTTTTTGCTGGCTTCAGGTCAACACCCCAGTAAGACAATTAATCCCCTATGGTTCTTAAGCGCACGATAAGCTTCTCTTTGTTACATTCAGCACCACAGCCAGCGGGCAGGGTGATGGTGGAAGCTAAATCTAGGTTTGTTCAAATGTAACTGGAAGAGCTTTCACAAGGTATGAACTTAATGACATGTGGGGTTCAGGTTTGTAAAGAATACACAAGATCCTAAAATTAACAGGCTTATCTGATTGAGCTTGGTAGGGGGTTATCACAGTAAGGCCTGATTCAAGCTAATTAAATGGGAGGTAATTTTTATTCAGGTGGTTCCTACTGAAGAATCCAGACTGTTTTGGTGCAAATTAGAAAGATGGATTCCTACAAGGCATTTGGAAACTAACTGGGTATCCACTGGCCCTCCAGAGAATGGCACAACTGACTCAGAGGATGTCTAAATGACAGTTTCTATAGACAGTGAAACAGTAAAACTGTTAAATTTATGAGACATGCATTTGCTTTTGCAGATAAGACACCATTTCTTCAAAGTTTTTAATTTATTTTTTGTAAGTGTGGATGAAAGAAACGAAGGGGTTGCCTAATGTGCTGGCAAAAATTTAGAGAGCTCTTGATATTAAAAAAGTAGATTTGTTTCCTTTGGTTTTCTTCTGCTGTCCTGATTTACATAGTAGCTTTTCTTACTGAAAGGTACTTTAGGTGCTGCTGTGATGCAGGTAAGACCAAAGTCTCACCTGGGGCCAGCAGACATGTTCTTCTTGCTGATAAACAGGGACTGAATGTCTGGCCAATAGCATCTGAATCACAAAGTTGCACTAGCACTTTAATTTCTGTTTTCACAGAAAATTGCTGGGAAGAATAAAATAATCACTGTTGTGGAAAAAATGAATAGGCAACCTACCCTGACAATTTTTTCCTAACGTAGCTACAGGGGTGAATTAATTCCCATGGTGCCCTAAACCTGTGCAGTGATTTTTTTTTTCTCCCTGATTGTGATTAGTGTTTTTTCCTGATCATTATTTTTATTTGTCCTGGAGAATGACATCTGTTAGTTTCTCTAATCATAGCTTTATGCCAGAAATGGCAGAGGATACACTTCCCTATGTAAATAAAGATTTCTGATGCTGACATGCAATGAAGAAAGAGTAGCAGCAGGATAAAACCAGATTTGTGAGTAGTTAGTAAATGGGATGGTTTCGTTTCACTGATCTTCATTACTGGTTAATTCCTTTGCAGTTGCTGAGTCCTGGAGACTTGTGAGCATATTCCCATAGCATGAATGTTTCACAAACCAACATTCAGGCCAGATGGAAATGGATAAAGAACAGTAATTTTGTGTATTTCTCAAAAAAAGATTAAAGTATGGGAGAATATTTAAATTAAACTCTGGAATTTATTGCCATGGGAGGTTGTGAATGCTGAAGAAGTACCTGGACTGCTAAGGCAAACCAGACTCTGTCACTGGTGGAGAGGTGTTACAGGCATGGGTCTTTCTCATGTCACTACCATGTTCTTATGGTTCATTAATTACAGGATTCCAGTCATCCTTCAAAAGCAGAAAATATCCCTAATGTCTAAGTTGCTCAGTAATGAACTGGGACACTCCACAGAAAAATCTGTGAGAGACACACAGATCATTGATTGCGTTGTATAAAACTCCTCATTTGTCCTCAGTGGGTTTATTGGGAGAGAGAAAGACACATTCCTCAATGAATTAAAGAGAAGAAAAATATGAATTATACATTTGCAGAGTACAGGGAATATTTTCTCTCACTCTCCCTGTGATCAAATAAGGTTTTCAGAAGATATACATGCAAGCTTACACTGGGAAGCAGTGGATATTAGGGTTTGATATTTAATCCAAAATAGCACTCAGCAACAAAATATCCTAAAGAAAGTCCCACTGCTTTAGGAAGGGATCTAAAACTCTCCTGTTTGCTTTTCCAGAGGCTCACCAATAACCACCAATAACGTTCCATCTCCACCAGCTGAGCCAAGAAATGTCTCTGGAACGGGCTGAATCCATTTCCATTGAGAACATATGAGCATGGAGCACGGAAAAGACTAAAATATTTCATGGCACAGGGTCCCTCTGGCTCCTAAATTTTTCTATGTGTTAGCATTTGCAATTCTTTTTCACCACTGAAACAGATTAATTTTTTCAGAGGCTTCCCTTACAAGATGTCTCCTCTGTTCTCGTGTTCTGTGACTTTTCTTGATTCCTCTTTAGAAATAGTCGCCATTCCCTGAGAAGATTCCTCGTCTGGGTATCTAAACCTGTCAAAATCAAAGCGTCTGGGGGTGTAAGAGCTGGGAGTTGCTATGTTCTTCTCTCCAGGCACAGTGTGACTTTGTTGTTGTATATTAAAAACAGCAGCTGTTGTTGGAGGTGAGGGTTCTGGAAATGAAAAGCATAATGTCCTAATTACCTATGGCAGGGAAAACATCTGTGCGGGAAAACTAATGAAATTAATTCCAGAGCTTAGCAACTGAATACATTAATTGACATTAATTAATGCTAAATTACAAACCTCTGCCAATGGAGTCACATAAAATGTCCATGAGAATGAAATGAAAAAATCCTTGAGTTAATGTGAGCACAGAAAATCTTCCCCTAGGAAAATAAGTGCATACCAGGCACTTCAAGAAGGTGGCTTTTCCTTCTTTCTGTCTCCTGTAGCAAAAAGAGCTTTTCTTGTTGTGCACATCTCAGTGTTTGGCTGTTTGGGAGATTAGCTTAAGCAATTTCAGTGCTCTGCCCTTTAGTAGTTATTACTGGCATTTTAGAATTGAAGCCATGGAGGATTTCACTGTAAAAGTTCAGAGGAATTGCCTTGGTAAATCTTCATCAATGGTACAATCACTGCTGCACAGACTCCTGCGATCACAGCAGAAACAGGGACAGTCCCCGTTCCTCCATTGAAACAGGATTGAAAGAACCTCAATCACCTCTAATGGATGTCAGCCTGGCCAGCTCTTTAAAATCTCTTGGGGAGGAGATTCCTTAATCTTCTTTGCTGGCTGGTCCCAGAAACATGCACCCTGTTGTCTCCCTGTGCCGTCAGCTTGGATAACCCCTTTGCATGGGAAGTGGGGTGGCACTGCAGTTGTGTCCCAGGCAGCTGGGGTGCCTGTGGAAGTAAAATAAAAAATGAAGGGGGGGACGAGGAAACTATGTAGGAAACAGAGGGCTGATCCTGTGCTTGGTGGGTTGGTCCCATGTGTGAAAAGCCACCCAGTCTTTTCAGCAGATGAGGTGACAGTAAGGCCATTTCGACTGAGGCTGCTTTGCTGAAGCTCAGGATTGGCGCACATTCCACTCAGGAACCTCATTGGGACAGAATGAGAGACCCCAGCTGGAGTTGTGTGTCCAGCTCTGGAGCTCTCAGCACGGGATGGATGTGGACCTGCTGGAGCAAGTCCAGAGGAGGTCCCAAAGATGCTCACAGGGCTGAAACACCTCTCCCTGTAAGGCTGGCGTGGGATTGTTCAGCCTGGGGAAGAGCAGGCTCTCAGGAGCCCTTCCTGTGACCTTTCAATACTCTGTCTTCTGCACAACACAGCGCTGCTGGGTGGTGGCTGTGGCTCCCCTGTCCCCCTCCCTCCTGGGTGCAGAGAGACAGAGGGAAGAACGGCTCTGAAAGGGGAATGTTCCTGAGCTCACTGGAATGAGCAGCCTGGGAATTATGTCGTTCCCTGCCCTCTTGTGGCTGATGTCGAAAAAATCATGTCACTCTGAAGGAAATGCATTTTGATCATGCTGCCCAGGCTGTATTCATTAATGTTTTGCTGTGAGCTGCGAAAGCATAAAATGTTATAAACGGCAGTGACTAATAATACTTATCACTTTATGTATTCCAAGAACTCTGCACATGCTGGGGAAAAATCCTCCCTCATCAAACTTTCCTGAAGGTTCGTTACCCTGCGTGTCTGTTTCAAGCAGAAGTCAACAGCCCTTAGACGCAAGGAAAGAAATGTCAAATCATAGATTTTAATTAAAACCAAGATTAAATACGAGATGGTAAAATTCCAGCCATTTCTATTTCAGTGTAAAATGCAATTTCTCTCATCTGAAGGTGGTAATTATGTCAAACAAGGGGCTGTGTGTCTCCATGGAAAATGATTAGAAGTACTGCTAACATTAAATGCAATGTAGTGTTTCTGTCATGTAAGTACTAATGCTAAAAAGCCAAAATTTTTCTTTCTGTGGATCAGTTCTGTCGTAAAACAAAGTGCAAATTCCTAGCGAATCTGAAATAGTCCAAACAGAATGCTGAGAATCTGGTTCTGTACTTTAGGATAAATTGCCCCCATGAGGAAATTCAAATTGTTTTTCTTCAGGTGACAGATTGTGAAATGAGCACCTTGCAGTGTTTCAGAATAGGAGGTGAGGAAATCCCACGCAGTGACAGTGGATATGAGATGGCTTGCATGGCTGGAGATGGAGGGCTGCATTTAGGCCATTTAATTTGAAACTGCTGAGGCCTCTAGTTTCTAGAGAGTGTGGAATGATTGTCCAGGTCTGCCAGAGTGGATCTACCTATGCTGTCAACAGAGAAGTAGGTAAAACCCCTGGACAGGAGGTGGTCTGAGGTACTTTCCAAGTTGATCTGAATTACTCGCAAGTGCTGTAGGAAATAAAAAAGTGCATCATAGAAGGCTTGCCCTCAGTAAAAATGTACAGCTCTTATGTCTGATCTAGGGCAGAATGAAAGAAATAATGGGAGGTTGAGGCAGGTAAAGAAGAAAGGATATTAAAGGAAGAAAGTAATCAAGGGTGGATTTACGAAGGATGTAGGGTAAAGAAGGGTTGTGTGGTGTTGAATAGATCGTGTCAATTCACGTCACATGAATCTGGGAAGCAGAGGTGCTGCCTCAGCAAACAGGTTTATGACAGGAGGAAGAATCTGTGCTCAGGATCTCAAGTGTATTGTTTCTGTTCTTTCCTTTCAGATGCCCAATACATCACCTGCAAGATGCAGAACTGCAGTGAAGCCACTCGCAGCAAACCCTTCCCAGGCTACATTGACCATAACTCCCTGATCGTCCAGGGTGATTATGTCTTTGTCCAGGTGCAGAACACTCTCTTCTCTTATTCATTCTATTATTTTATATTACGTTATATGATATTCTGTTATTTTCCCTCACATTCCTTAGCTCACAACTGCTCTGTCAGCACTGGATCCATAAAGGCTCTGAGTGGATTTTAGCAGTTTGTTACAATGCTAATGGTGTTCCTTAAAGCTCTAGGCTCTTGTCACTGTAGAGTTCTTTAGAGTTCCTGCCTGGAGTTTGTACAGCCTGTGCCACTCCCTGCAATCTCATCAGCACTCCAGAATTGCTGCTCAAACCCCCCAGCTGGAAGTAGTGTATCACACATTTGCTATTACAAGGGAGTAGACCAAAGCTTTTTTGAGTATGGGAGGGAAATAAGAAAGAAGGGAGGGAGTCAGGGAAAGCACCAAAGGAGTAATCAGGCCTTATTGTTATGCCTCAGTTGTGATTATAGTGAAAAGGCTGAAGATGGGGTGTACTCAGCCAAGCTGTTTTCCAGGTGAGAGCTGGTGAATAGATTTGAGCCACTGTGGCTTTCATCAGGCTACTGCCATCGCCCATTTAATGTCAGCTGAAGAGGAGAAAAATAACAACAGAATTGTAGGGAATGTGGAGGTGAACTGGAGATCATTAGCACTAAACTGGGCTTCCAGACAGTTTACATTTTAGCATGCTTGTGAGCAGAAGGAAGAGGAAGGATTGATATTTTACATTGGGTTAGTTGATTGCTAATTGGCTTCAATTTAATGAACTAAGTCTTAAGCTCCAGTCTAAATAATCCACAAACAAATCTGGGACATACGCTCCAGAACAGCTTTTGTGCCGAGTGTGTCTGAGGCAAAAAGGAAATGTTTATGTGGCAGGGAAAACAGGGGCAGGAGTCACTGTTTAGCCGTGCTCTCTCATTCCAGAATGACTGTGTGTTTGTGGCTCGAGTGCCACAGGAGCTGGAGGATTTCTCTTCAGCCCTGGTGGCTGGTGCTGGACCCTGTGTTATCCCTGCTGTTCTCCAAAGGAGGAATAACGCTATGCCAGGCTGTGTTTGCTTGGAAGGATAGATGAACACCCTCCTTCTAGCCTTCCCTTTCCTCCTTCCTTCATCTCCATCTGGCTTTTCTGTAACTAAGCCATTTGGAAGAGAATTAGTAGGCTTAAAAGCACTAGGATAAAGAAATGGGAGTTTATTTTCCTACTAAACTGGGTTTTATTTACAAACCAACACTCTCTCATTAAAAAATAGTTCTGCCCTTCCTTCCCCTAACTTTTGCCCAGTTCTCTTAAAAAAAAAGTTGAAGAGCTTCAGAATGAGAAATAGTGCTTATTTTACTTAATCTGGTATGAACCTGGCCTCTGTGTACCTTGCATTTTAAACTACTGCAGTGCATTTTAAAACACTTACTACTAAAGAAAAGTCTTGATAAACTCAGGTATCAAGCAATTAAAGCAATGTTCTGCATAGAGAATCCCTTAGAATATTTGTTCTTCTGTATCTTTCATCCAAGGATTTCAGAGTACTTTACAAACATTGATTATACTTCAGCAGCACTGGAAGCCAGATAAAATTGGCAGTTTTTTTCTTTTTCCCTCCTTTAATAGGTGGTAGAAAATGCTACCTCACTTTGCTCTAACCCAGCATTTTTGAGGTCTGCCGTCAGTATTTATGCACTTAAATATATGGCCAGATTCACAAAAACGCCAAATCGACCGAGCTTCTCCTGCCCTCAGTGTCTGTGAATGTTTAGCTGATCCCATAGCAGATACCTGTGATGGCTTGTCCAGGGCCACACAGGAACCAAAACTGGAAGCAGAAATAGAAATCAAGCCTCATGTCTGCCGCTGTGCTGACCTAACCAGCAGCCTACAGGGCAGCTCTGCAGACAGCAAAGAGCAGAGTTTTCTGGTAATGCACAGGGGAGCTGTGGTATCAGCAGGTCACATAATGGCCCAGCTGAAGCCAGGACTTCACTTTTCACAAGTTTTCACATGACATTCTATCCTCTGTCTCTCTTTGCTGAAAATGGGATTCCTCTTGTTTTCTTTTCCAGCCACTGTCAGTTGGATCAATGTTCGTTCCTCAGTGGTAACTGCAGTTTTAAGCCATTGCCACCACATTGTGGTATTTCTCTTAACAGCTGTTGTTTGATATTCTTTCCAATAATAAAAAAAAATTTTAAGAAAAATCTGATGATAACTTTCCTACTTCTCTCATAGTTGACATCAGGAGGAAGACCACATTATTACGTTTCTTACAGGAGGAGCCCATTTGCACAGATGAAGCTGCCAAAATACTCCTTGCCCAAGGTAGGTGGCTACAGGTGTAATGCCCATATGAGCCTACAGGTATTTTGAGTGCACAGAAGATCTTGAATCCAACACAAGTAACTGCGAGATGACATGCCGTGAGTGAAAACAGCATTCTTCTTTCACAGAACATTTGCAAGCAAGGAAGGACTAAAACCAAAAGTCAGCATTTTGGCTAGTCAAGGGCATGAGCATGAAATGTAGACAGATGCCACAGCCCATGTCAAGTACCATTTCTTTATGGTTAGTTAATTAAGCTTTGGAGAGGATTCTCTTTTTTTCTTTCCTTTTTTTTTTTTTTTTATAAACTTAAATTTCCCTTCTCCTTTTGCTATCTTATATGGGTTGTTTTTTGTGCTTTGCCTCATTAGTAGATTTTAATGGGAACCAAGCAAAAAGATGTCTTTGTGTGCCTGCTCTGTATCTTGCCTAATTAACAATGGTGAATTAGCATTGGAGCTTGAAAGGGTGTTTCTGCCTTCTGAAGCTGAATTTTTTGAAAGACATGTATAAAATGTTAGCTCCACTTTGAAGAAACCACCAATTTGCAGCTAGGGTCCTAGTGACTTCTGAACAAAGAGGACTTTTTTTGGCCTTTTCATTCTTGATATGGTCTGTCTTAAATTAAATTTAAGCTGAAAGATAGCAAATTATCCTATGGATTCTATATGAGGTCTAATATCAGAGGGCAAATGCATTTCTAGGGATTGTCAAAAGGAAAAACAGAAAGTGCAAGGTCAGCCCCTTCCTAGAAGTTGAAGATGCACCAGATCTTGTAGGTGGAAGTGTTCAAAGGGATAACTTGGCCAATACCACGACTGGCTGTCTTTGATTCCTCAGCCCAGTGGACCTGTTTATAGTTGATATTGTTTGTATAGGATTGACTGCATGAGCTTTGTAGAAACAGAGTGCAGCTCAAACGCAGCCCTTACCTTCCCTCCTCTGCTGTTGGAGCCGTTGCTCCTGTTCACAGCACCTGGAGGTGCTTGCAGGACATCGAGGACCATACCAGAAGCCATGAGCTCTTAGCTTTCACACAGGAGACCTGTGGTCTGCCTCAAAATTTTAAGTGACATTTTAAGATAGATTGGTTTGAAACTTCCTGTCCAAGCAAGAAGAAATTACTCTGTAAAATCAGATCAAATTTAAACAGGTGTCATTTGAAGGAGCCCTTAGCAACGGAGTTGCGTTTTAGAGTGGTTATTGTAAAAGGCAAGTAAAAATTGTCATTTACAGCTGATTCAGACCATCTGTTTGCTTTAAACTTATTGTTTCCTTTAGCCCACACTTATTTATCTGTCCACCTTCTCAAAGAGGTCACAGGGAAAATGTTCTATAATTAAATTATAATGTGTTCCAGACAGTAGGAATTGGAGCAATATATTCATGCTATTTGACCCAAAGAAAGATGCTCTGTCAGAGTCTCAGAATATCTTCAAAGACTGAAGGGCTACATTTGGCTTGGAAGGAGCTATGGTGGAACTGTGGCTGTCTAGGAGGCTGCTATCAAAGCAAGGTAGTCACTTTTATGAAAAATGCACAGAGAGTTATATTATTCAAGGAATTGGAACATACAGCTTCTTTTATCTCCAAATTCTCTTTTATCTCCTTCAGCTAAGAAAGTGGGGCCAAATATGATAAACAGTACTAAGTGACTTCTGGAATTGAAGATGGAAATACCAAGCTTTTTGTCCCTGTGTGTCAGTCCTCCTGAACCTGAGGCATGTGACAGCAGGCAGCTTTGGCAGGTGATGCTGCTGCTCAGGCAGGATGGCCTACAGCAAATCAAACTAAACTACTATTCCTGCTGACATTTACAGCCTCGTATCTAGTTTGACTAAAAGCCTAAATAAATTTGAAACTCTGTTCCATTCAAGCAGATGCCTCCATATGTGCATCCAGGTTGTGTTAACCCTATAAATAGTCTTTTTTGAGACCTGTTAATTGTTGCAGCAACTTTGATCCATGGGTTGATGCTGCCTATCCTGCACCACAGCACCACAATGTGGGCTCTGTCACACACTGTAGTGCCACTCATGATAATCACCTTAAATATACACATATGGTGCATTTACTCCAGTTCAGACCAATGCACTGGGCAGACATTTGAAAATACCGAAGCAAGTCAAGCAATTTCTCTTCTAAAATGACCTATTGTAACTGGTTTTGAGTTGAATAGCAATGGGATGGGTGCATATGGTACCTCTGTTTTAAATTCGTCGCCTCCTTTCAGCTTCAGGATGCACATCCTGATGGAAGATCAAAGCTGTGCATCATTGCTGCATCTATAGAACAAGGCCATATTAAGAGGAAAAGTTAAGTTATCCCCACAGGCACGCAGTTGGAATGCTAGCTATCTTTTTTGACTTTCTGCACTACATATATTATGCCAATTCAGTCTCAATCTCTGCTTCCCTCTGCTTAAATTCCTTCAGCCTAATTGGAATCTTCTTTAGACTTCCATCTTACAGCATGATCTGATCAAATGCAGGAAGCATCTAGTGAATAAATTAATGTTTGCTTCTTCAGCATTTGTGAAATTGCCTTTAGTTTTCTCTGGTGTTGATCAAAGTATCTTTTTACCGCTCTCCCCCAGTTATTATAAACTATTGATTGAAATGGTAAGGTAATGAAAAAGTCCGTTCACCAGACCAAACAAGCTATAATTTCTGTCTGTGTTGAAATGGAGGGCTGCCCATGTGTGCACATATGCAGGAATTAACACCTGAGATCAGAGCTGTGCTAGCCAGGGTTGCCTGGAGCACATTGGGAACACCTGCTGATGCAGATCTACCAGCAGACTGAACCAGGGTGACAGTCTGAAATAAGGAGCCACAGACAAACAGCTGTGGCTGTAACTCCTGCTGGCACAGCTGGAGATGAGAGAGGATGTCTGTTCACAGCCAAAATTAGTAGAAGGCAGTGGGACTTATATTACTTTTCCTATTGCCTTGGGAATTAAGCCAATCTGTTCCTTCACAAAACGAACCCATCCTTCAGGGTACGATTTTCTCCAATGCAAAGAAGCAAGTAAATCAAGTTCATATTCATCCACTCTGTATTCAGATCTGGATCTGGAGGAACAAGAAACTGTTCTGAATCTTAACTCTGTGGTGAATCTGCTTTCAAATGTAGAGATCAAGTTTCTTCATTATATTATCTTTTATTTTTACATTACAAGGCTTCATCTGGAAGTATTAATCCTCCCTAAAAACCCACCAGACAGTGAATTTTCAAAGACTATTATTAGCAGAAGGGAGAAGTAGCATCAGCTTCCAAAGAGTATATTTTCTGATAAAGTTCCTGGTTTTGCATATAGAAAGCCCTGGCTGAGATTCATGGAAGCAGAATAACTTTGGGATATCTGCCCAAAACAGAATGAAGAGCTGAGTCTTCTGAGAATCACCTGGTGCTAAGAAATCTTCATTTCTTTTCCTACCTCCACAGATTTATATGGCACCAAAGAACTCAGGGTGCCTGTGCTGGGCAGATAGAGCCTGGGGATTTCATTCTAACAATCTCTCTTGGTGGGTTTTTCCATTATAATGGAAAATAAAATGGGTAATAATTTCTCCAGGCATTGAAAGATGGGATCAGGTTTAATAGTTTCTGTTTTTTCTTTACTTGTGCAATCTTTTCATTGCTTCCTGCTTGCTGTAACACACAGAACAGAGGAAGACCTCACTCATGACGCTAGTGATCTAACTACAGTTCTGTTCTTTATATCTAGTGAAGATTAGGGTTTGTTTTTCTATTTCTTGGGGTGTGCTGTTTAGTACAGTGGTCCAGGGCCTTGGCTCCAGCCTGCATTGTCATTACAAACAGCAGATAACAGCAGATGTTCCCTCATTAGATCCTATTTGTATCAAATCCTGAACATATTTGGCTACTGAATGCTGGGCAAGAAGCAGATGTTTCAGATGACCCCCTTTTTTTTTTTTTAAACCCTACATTTTTAATATCTGTGATTCAACAGTCATGAGTGGAATCACTCAGGTGCCGAAAGGAAAAAAAAACCCAATAAATAAACAGCCTTCCCTATTCCTCAGACAAAGTGTTCATTAAAATGAAGGTGTTGGTAAGGGGAGTGAAAGTGCTGCTGTGTAATGCTGTAGTGCCAATGTAAATGTTCAATTAACACCTCATCAGTTAATTACTGCTTTGAAAATTGGCAGAAGAGAGCTGGTGTAAAATATTCCTGAATGGAATTACCTGCTTACAGGGGCTGTAGACAATACAGTAGTTCAATATAGCAGTATTGTCTAAGGTACCCGATATACTTCCAGCCTAAATATATCCCTTGCCCCTCCCCAAGTACTGTGGTGCCCTTGGAAATGGCAGTACAGGGCTCCCTCGAGTAACCTGCCTCTCTTTTCTTTCCCCAGGACATGCATGTTATCAGCACAGATGAGAATCAGGTGTTTGCAGCTGTTCAAGAGTGGAACCAGAACGACACCTACAATCTGTACATCTCCGACACCCGAGGGATCTACTTCACCCTGGCCTTGGAAAATGTCAAGAGCAGTCAAGGGCTGGAGGGAAATGTGATGATTGACCTCTATGAGGTATGTCATAACTCCAGACATCTCACTGCTGTCTCAGGAGCTCACACGATGCCAGCACCATCTCCTCATTGCTCGTCAGTCTCGTAACATGCATGTGAGCAGCAAAGCCAAGAAATGACTAAACATAGTTTTACCCTGTATTCACCAGTAGGTTCTCTTTGGTGCACAGGAAAAAGTAGTGGAATAGTTCATTCAGTTGCTAAGAGGATCTCTGTTTCTCAGCCAAAATCCTGCTTGGACCCACAAGCAGGCTCTGAAAGCTCCCGACAGTCCAAAGAGTATCATTCTCCAATTTCTGTTGTATTTCTGGAAGTCTGATCTCTTGTTTTAGAAGTCAAGGACACCCTGCAGTTTTCAGCTGTCCTTGTCACCTTTCTCAGGACTGTTCTGGGAACTTACGTGGTTATAGATATGTGCTCTTGTGTTATCCCATGAGCATGGAAACTCTCCTACCTCATTTTGATGCCCTCTTTACCCTGAGCCTTTTTCTGCACAAGTGTGCTCTGCTTAAGCTCACCTGTAAAAAGGCCAATTTGCACTGTCTTCTATGGCAACTGATCCTAAGAATAGGACCTTTAATGTGTCCTTGGACATCTCTTGTTCTGCTGCCTATCTTACCTCTGGAGACAGCACCCAGCTGAGGAGAAGTTCCATCCTCAGCTGCTGTTTTGAGGGTCAGTTTCTGTTTTCAGGTCTCCTCCAGGGTATCTTCTGACCATTTAGAATAAAGGTCATGAAATAGATCTGAGTACCTTTGAAGATTGAAGGTGCTTCCTGTATTTCCCCATCACTGTCTCAATATTAGCTCTGCTCTGTGGTTTTCCTTCAGCTGCCCTCTACTTGGAAACCACCTTGAATTGTCCAGAGAGCCCCAGAGTTAGACATCAGTGCAGATGGACTGGAGGAGGATGGGCACTGCCATTTCAGTCATTTGGACATTTTTTACCATTAATCTCTCTGCAGTTCTGGCAGCCCATGGAAAAACTGTTGCCTCTTATTACTGTCAGCTGGGGAAGTGGTTTTACTGCATTATGTAAAGGTGTCCTACATCCCAGGGGGTAAAGAAAATCTTTTGTTTTGTTTTATTCAGCTGACACTACACAGCAACCTGGATTGAAATTGATGGAATCAGACTTACAGCGTCATATCTGCTGATTATCTAGATAGAAGGAATATTGGCTGACATGGAACCTGGCACAAACCTTCCTTTCAGTTTGATGTTCTTGCTGGAAGGGAACAGAAAGCCAGCCAGCATGGTTCTCTGAGTTGGATCGTTAGAAGTGATCTAGGGGAAAATGGAGAGGAAGGCAAGACAAGGAAAATAAAATCCATAGATAAATTAACAGTAAGTGCAGAGATTGCAAAATGAGTCCTTCTGTGGTGGCAGCACTACATTTTAAAAAGCGTCATTATTTGAGGAGATGCCAGAGAAAGGCCTGTTTATTGTGCAAGTGTCTATGTGCATGTTTGTCAGGTGGTAGAAGTCAGTTCTTCTGGTTGCATTGTAGTGAACATGTTTGTGTGTGTAATTCCTAAATTGATCCTAAATCAAGGATAAATCTGTTCAATGCTGCTCAGCAGGGAATTGCACTGGCTACAAAGAGAAAATAAAAGTTCTTCCACAGTGTCTCACGGAGCTCTCTTCACAAAAAGATAGCACCTCCTAGAGTAAGGGAAGAGCTAAACCACTGACCACTGGGTCTGAGTGCCCTTTCTGGTTCCTCTGTATCCCCAGTGATGTGGTGTGGCTCTGCTGGACTGGACACAGCCAGACAGTCCTGCCTGTGATAATCCATGACTGAAGTGATAACAGACTGTGAGGAGGTGTGTCTGTAGCTATGATATATATGCCTATCACACTGGGACTTACTTTTTTCTACCAGCATGTATGTTGGCTGAGAAGTATATGTTTGATTTATGAAGGTGGTGAGGGGGAGTGAAAATTGTCTTTTGAGTTGTGTGTTCAAGTGTCTTGTCTGGATCTTTCTGAAGCTGCGGAGCAGCATTTCTATCTGCACACAATGCATTCGGGGTGGTGAGGGTTCTACAGTTCGTGTGTGGGAGCTGATGGAGTGCTTTCCTCTCTGACCACTGCTGGTCATACATTTGCTTGCCTGGGTCTTTCTCTGTTGTGCCTGTGTGAGCAGCAGGGCTGAACAGCTCCTGTGTGTGTCAGGGCTGTGTGTGTGCAATAGTTCTGTCTCTTCCTTCTGAGAGCACACAAGCATGTGTAGTGTGTGCAGGCTCTTTTTAAGATAAAGCTGTCCAAGAGTGACAGTGTAACCTAACTTTGCTTTCTCAAGAAAGGATTCTGAGTCCCAGCCCGTGACTAGAATCATAAAAAGAAAAAATTCACGGGATTTCAGAACATTTTTGTCGCCTGATATATAGAATGCTCTTTAATCATTTATGGCCAGCATTTCACAGGGACTATATAATAGAACTATTTTGGGACAGCAACAAAGCAAAGTACAACTGGAACTATAGGCTCTAGCCTCTGGTAGTAAAGGCAGAACTATGTTATTTTTCTATCCCTGTCTATTCATGCAATATCACTGGGAGACAGGAGTACCCATGTCTTTTCAGGATGCCTTTCTACTACAGCAAAGAAATCCTGAATACTTAGTTGGGTGGGATCAAACAGTCCATCTGAGAAACTGAAAAGGCTATCTTTTTTCTGCTTATATCAACAGTGAATTAGTTAACTATTTACTTTAAAGACTATTGCCCTTTATAGCAAGGCATGTCAAACTCTTTATGCAACTTCAAATGAAAGTCAGGAAGGTGCTATTTGAATGACTGAGTACATCAATGGACTGTACCAAAGCACTGTACACAAGCAGTCTCACAGCACGTGATTAGAAGTGCAATAAGGTCCTGTTCCCTGGTAGCTGTAGCATCCATATCCAGCCACATAACATAATTAAATGGGTTGAGCTGGAAAAGCTCTGAATCTGCTGTATAACTCTTTGCCACGTGATGTCATTTTAGTAATAATATCTGTGAATAAGAAGTCTTGATGAATGATTCTGTCTGCTAATTCTACATCATAAGCAGAGGTGAGGTAGATGACTGAACAGACTTGCTGGAAACGAAAAAGTTTCTCACTTTCTCCCTTCTTTTCCTGATTTCACTTCCCTTTTTATTGCGGCACTCAAATTGCAGAATGACAGCCTAACAAATTCATTCGCAAGCTGCAGCAGCTATTGGGCTATTGATTTTCAGTGTGCTGAGAAGATGGGAACATTCTGCAGTGTGAGTTGTGGATTGAGGTTGACTTTTTTTTTTCTCCTCACTAAGATACTTTTAGGCTTGGTTCCAATGTGGATCTGTTAGCATCATGTCTTTGCAAAATCCTCCTGCAGGTCTGTGGATTTAAATGGTTGGGTAAAACACCAGGAAAAAGTAAAAGGATGAGGCTCTCATCGCTAGTTCTATAACTAGCGCATTCTGCATGGCCTTGCTTGAGTCCCCAGTGCTTTGGTTTCCTCAAAATACAAAACCATAATAAAAATACTTTTGTGCCCCAAATTATCCTGTTGAAACACTGATAATTATGAAACACAATGGGAGCCTTAGATGAAATGTCTGAAGAAGGCTGGATGAGAATAGAAGCACTGAAGTGCAAGTTTTTGTGCGTGTTGCTGTTTTCTTTGCAAGGCCAAAATTGCTGCTGTTTCCTGCTACTGCTGTGCAAGAGAAAAATAATTGCCTGTACATGTTTCATCTTTCACAGGCAAGGATGCCTACACAGTTGAAAGGTTGTCACTTTATATACATGACGTTCTTGACGTCTTACCATGTTCCAATGATGACTCTGAAATACAAGATTTCTTTCCTGTTTGTCACCTTTGCACCTGTGATGGGTTTGTCTTTTCCCCAGCACCCCAACTTGCCTTCCTTTGATGTACATTGGCAGTTCTGGCCCTGACACGACCACACTGGCACAGCCACCAGAGCCCGGGTGGGTTTGACAGAGAAAAAGGGACATACACAGAACCTGCGTGGACTTGATCTATTTTTCAGCCATGTCAATTTTTCCTAGGTAGCAGGGATAAAGGGAATGTTCTTGGCTAACAAGAAGATTGACAACCAAGTGAAAACTTTCATCACCTACAATAAAGGGAGAGACTGGAGTTTGTTGCAGGCTCCGCACACGGATCTGAGAGGAAATCCCATTCACTGTCTCCTTGTAAGTACCTGGGGGGAAAGTTTGGGGGGCGGTAATACCCAGAACTATCTTTTTCTACCAGGTCACACAGCAGAGAGAGGGCAGCTCCCCTCTCCATGCCGTGGATCTGATGGAGTGCAGTACTTCAAGCTTGGGCTGCCAGGGGTTATTGCAAGAGCTGGCATTGTAATTTAGCTTAATTTAATTTAATTTCTGGAACAAAAGTAGGCATAGTGGACCAGCTGCCTTCTGCACAAGTGCTGTGTCCCCCGGAGGAGCAGGGGAAGCTGGATGGCAGTTGATCCTCTGGACACTAGATGGGAGGCAAGAGCTGCTGTAGCTCAGAGCTCTCAGGGACCCAATAACTGGAAACAGGCTCAAAGGAAAAGAGAGCTCTGATTTCTTTCAGGCTGCTCTGTTGGCATTAATATTTATTAACATTTATCATTTTCTCTTTGAGCTCAGAAGTGAGAATCGACACATTCATCCAAGTATATGTACAGCTTTGTGTTGGTGTAAATTGTATCTATCTCTGTACTTACTGATATAGATCCACACAGAGCTGAGTCTTTAGTCATCATTATATGCAAACAGTTTCCAAGAGGGAAAGTGAAATATAAGCAATGTGAATAGAATTGGAGATCTCTGTCAAATTAGAAAGCTTAAACTGATCCTGACATATTTTTCTGTTACAATCTATACACAGTAGTGGGATAATATTCAGAACCCCTGTATTTGGGATTCTCAATAGCTTTTATATTACACTAATTCTAATATGGTTCCAGGCAGAATCACGGACACTATTTAGACTGCTCTTCCTGCTGCTGTCCTGTACTTGCATATTGTTTTCCATCTTTTAAAAAAAATATTAAAAAATTATCATTTTGAGGCATTAGAATCTGAATCAGTATTATATTTTGTAGCTGAATGCTATACTAATCTCTTAACTGAATGCCATGCACTATTGCAAGAGCAAAAAATACATATTTGAAGCTGGTCAAATAATTGATTTTTTTGATTGAGCCAAAATGCAAGCCCTTCATATTCTATCCAGTTTGGAAAAAATAAATAGGAAGGACTGGGGGTCAGACATAGGAGTAATTTCAGAGCATGACTAAATTTGTTTTCAGTTGTTTTCGTCTTTCAAGTTTTTAAAAATTGTAACTCAGTGAATTTTTAATTAGATCTTTCTATGAGGTGAAAACCAAAAAAGATTAAATTCAGAAAACTTTTCAGGCATAAAACAATGCAATTTTTTGGAAGGGACTGTGTAAAGAAGCCTTTGTGTTTCAAATTGATTGCCTTAATCTAGTTTTAACTCAAATGAACATATTTGGTAAAAAATTGACATCTTGACCTTCTCAAATTATAAATAATTTTATCAGAAACTCAAGATTTTTATTATATGATATGACACTATAATATTCTAAGAGGTTGGCAAGGCAGAAGAACAAAAAAAAATGCATAGGCAAGTAAAATAATAAAACTAGACTATGATTTTTTCCATAAACTTGAAGTTAGAGTTCAGAGAGGTCTTTCTTGGTATTTTTGTGCTATGATGATGTAAAGTCTAACTTGTTATTCTGGCTATGAAAGAACCAGGGATACTTCTCTGTGTGGCCCTTATAGAGCAGTTGTTTGCAGGAATTGGATATTTCATATACAAGGCTATGCTGCCCCTGTAGTTGCCCGTTATGTAATGGAAGTGGTCATATGTCTGCATATGAAACAGAAATGGACAGTTCTTATGGAGAGAGTGGGTCTGTCATAGCTCCTTTAAGCCTTCCCATCCATCCTGTATCTGCTACGGTACCCATGGGCACCACAGAACACAATAAACTTCATTTAAAATTAGACCAGATATGCCTGAACAAGCCAGAATTCCCTCTAGGGTGGGAAACTTGAACAAGCCGGGCAAAGGGTCAAGAGGAGGAGCAGAAGTGTGGGTAGTTGTGGGGACACGGTGAGAACTGGCCCAGAGAAGCTCATGGTTCTCTGTGGATTGCATTTACAGCCTTGGAGCTCCACTATGCACAAACCACTATTTAAACATTAGTTAGTTTTCTTTTTACTCTCTATGCAACCGCGTAATTTCTCTGAGATTTATTTCCATGTGTGTAAAACGGGCAAGAGGCCTCTTTCGTTGTCTAAGCACTCCATGTTTCAGTTTTCATGAGCTTTTGGAAAGGCAGAGGAGCAGGAAACATCAGCTGAGAATGCAGAGTCTCAGGTGGTCAACTTGCAAATTTGAAAGAAAGCAAATAGCTGAAATCTGAACTAAATGAACTTGTTAGGTTTTTACAGGAACAGGCAGTCTGCCTGCCATAGAAAGGGAGGGATAAACGTACAGAAAATGTACCAAACCACAAAGCAAAATAGCAATTCTGCAAGGGACAGGCTATTTAAAAATCTCATCTGAGGTTCACGCTTAATGGTGGGGAAGATTAAGGCAGAATATGGAATGTAAGAATTCTAGAAATTGTAGAGAATAAAGTACAGAAGCTGGGAGTGGTAGGGAAAGTTTTGAAGCAAAAGCACTATTAAGTGTACTATAAATCTCTGGAAATAAGTCAGAGATCCATAAGGGTTTTCTGCTGAGGGAAAATGTGAAAAAAAGGAATTTTCCCCTGCTTTGAGGCAATTCTGTTCCTTGCCAGTGTGACATAGCTTAGCATTTAAATACTGCACAAATGCCACTCACCTCTTTAGCCACCCCTGCATCACCAGTTTTACCTTATGTCAATTGCTCCTTTTCCTTTTACAGATAACTGTTCCTGACATGATCCTGCTTTTCCTTATGGCATAGCTGAGTGAATTCTTCATAGTCCATTGTACATGTAGTTTAGCTCCCATCCTTGCTCCACAGCAGATACTAACACTTTCCCACTGCTGGTTTTCAGCGTAATTGTCTCCAGCAATAGCTCAGCACTCAGCAATCATGTATGTTCCAGCCCATTGGCAAAATGGGATCTGCCATTTCCCGGAGCGACAGAGCAGTCCCCAGGCTGCTGGTACTGTGTCCTCTGTGCATCTGGGCTTTAAACCTAAACTAAGTGAGAATTAAAACAGAAATAAGTACAAAGCAGCTACGTTGTCGGCTGAGGAGGTTAAGAAGGAATCTGGTTGAAGCACGAGGTGAGCCAGACAGAGCCATCCCTTTACTGACAGTACACTCGAGGTGGTTTTTCAAAGGAACTCAGAATTTCTTTGTGGTTTTTTTTTGGTGAGACAGCTCTAAATAATGAGGAAGGAGGAAAGTAGTGAAATTCCGACTAATCCCAGGGTTTTGGTTTTCTTGTTTATACCACTTGTTTTCTAAGATGAATATACTTAATCTTCATGAAACAGCTGCCAAGGTATTTTCTGCCAAAGATGCTGGTTTAGTTTGATACTTACCATGTGTTCTGAAGTGGTTAACTAAGGAGTAACTCTGTCTGGCAAGAAATGAGCATCTGACTGGGAGAGTTAATCAATTAGCTTTCAAGGTTGATGGTTCAACTTGTGGTTCAAACACAGGGCTGAATCTGAGGAGAATCTTGATTCCATTTTTGGGCCTATCTCCAATTTCCTATGCGACCTTGGGCAAGTCATTTATTTTCTCTGTGCCTCACTCTCCCAGACATCTGTTTATTCCCTCCCACATTTTGTTTGTCTTTTCCATATGGATTTAAAAGGATTTCAGGACGAAGAGGGGACATTTATGCCATCTGCTACAGAGTATTTTAAGCATCTAGGTGAGGTGTTTTGAATATCTCTCTTGGAATTGTTTATCTCTTTTCATTGCTCCTTGCTGTTGCAAGTGAGCAAATGCTGTGACTAGCCCTAGGTTTGTTGTTGCCTTTCCCTCGGTGGCTGTGCAGCAGTTGGCATGGCTGGGAACTAGGAAATGACAGAGAAACCCAAACCTGGTGATTCTGATTATAATAATGATTTCAGTAGCCTGTTGGTAGCAACAAAAATATAGAGGCAATTGGTGAAAATTCTGAAAACCGGTGAGATGTCTATATGTGAATTAAGCTATGGGAGCTAGAGGAGGAGCACAAAAGACCCAGCAGTATGATGGAACACAAAACATCTGGAAAAACATCTGTTGATGTGCTGTATAAGGACAGAGATGGAGAAGGTGTACATCAGGGGTGGGGAAGAGAATGCTAACACAGTCAGGATGTGGGGTGGCCATGGGCAGTAACTTCAGCTGTTTGGCTAGGAGTGGAAAGGTTGGTTTTTACACCATACCCAGTTGTCACTAGAGACTCTAAGCCTTACTGCACTCCAACCAGTAAGAAGTTATGCCACTAGAAAGACCATCTGTCTGCTTAGACAGATGGCCTGGCTTTTAATATTTGAGAGATATATTCAATTTCTATGTACTATATCTGTGAAATGAGATAAATTTGAAAGAAAACCTCTGGTAGCACAAAGATTGAATCTTAACAAGATCTCATTTGAGTTGGGAATTGGCTTAGTTGCCATTAGCTTCTGTCTTCAAAATGCTGAAGTGGGCTTGGAGTATGTTAGTTTTAAAAAAAAAAGTTTTCTATTTAGTCTTCTCACAACCTATCAAAATGTAGAAGGAAAGAGTTCGTGCTCTTGCCATGCTTTTCCACTTCCTGCATTCATGTCAGCTCAATTTGTTTTCCACTCCCTCCCGGCGCCCCGGGCTGCTCCGGCGGCTGCCCTCGCCAGGCTGTCAGTCGGAGTTAGGCTGCTCAGTACATTCCACTTGGCAGCTTGTGTTCCCTGCTGCACGCCCCGTGTCCCCTTCTTCTGTCTCCCGTAAGTGAGAGCTCCCATCCCTCCTCACCACCCTCATTTGCCTTTGCCAAAAGAGCCCTGCCAGTTCTCCACAGGACAATTCTCATTTCATATTCACCTACTCCAAAATGGGAAGGATAAGTGGTTTTCCTCCAGTGTTCTGTGGGATGAGGTCTCCTGCAGAGGAAGCCTGCCAGACTCTTGGGGCTGCAGATCTAGCCTTTAGGCAGGTGGTATTAAACAGGAAAACCTGCCTTCTCTGAGCCTGAAGGTGCCTCTGTACAGCCCCTCTTTCTCTTACAGAGCTGGGCAAGCTGAAGCATGAGCTTTGCTCCACTTCTGTTCCTGTGTCATGGCCGCTTTGATTGGGTCCATTTGCTTCAGGTTTTCTTGCCAGTATTTTTCCCCTTCTTTTCCCTTAGTGTCTTTCATGAAGGGCTCTTTATGAGGTCTGGAAGAAAAAATACTGGAAATAAAACCCAAGTGAAGGAAATAGTATTCAGAAATTTTCAGAAATTATCACGTTACAGATTTGGAGGGAATTGTAATGGCAGCTTTCAAAATCTGCCTGTCTGTTTTGCCCTCTTGCTCAGCTGATTTATTCTGTACCACTTGTGTCTTACCTGAGTACCCAGCATACCAAATCAATAGCAAATAGGCGAGGTTTCTGTGGATGTATTTGTATTGAAATTTTAAAGGTCACATCCAGATGGGCAATGAAGCTTCACTTTAAACTTGAAACTAACACTTTCCAGTCGCGGTACTTCTTTTTATTTATTGCAGTGCATTTCAGAACAGTCGTATGTCAAAAAGAGTTAAGAAATGGTATGAAATAAGTTGTTTTTCTTGGCTGATTAGTGGTGATTCAGAACCACACCAGTGGGGTTATATTGCTTCTTGTTTCAGAGATAGCTTAGGCAGTGCTGCTCAGGGGAATTTCATATCTGCATTCGTGATTGCTTCTCAAGGAGTGGGATCCAGGAGAGCCAGGCAGTTCTTACCATCACCTGCCCGTGCAAGCCTGGTCCCCTCCTTTGAGGTACAGCCTCAAAGATCTTGTCCTTGGGACAGGGTTTCAGCCTGGTGGATCAGGTTCCCAAGTGGGAATGGGTTGTGTCAAAAAATGATGGCAAAGTTGCTGTGCCTTTCTAAGGGTTACTGAACACAGTCATTAGAAAGAAATACAGAAAGACTCTGTGTGTTTCTAAGCCTGTAGAAATAGGAGCATGCACTGTTGTATTTGCTTTTTTACTTTTATTTCCCCTTTCTCCTTAGCCCTATTGCTCCCTCCATCTTCACTTGAAGGTCTCAGACAACCCCTACACCTCAGGAAACATTGCCAGCCGAGATACTGCCCCCAGTATTATTGTAGCATCAGGTATGAAACATTTCAAAATTGCCTGTGTATGATGTGCAAAACCTGGACAAAGGATGGAGTTTGTGGAGGGTGTTGGGTGGCTGTGGGGTGTCACACCAGCAGTATTGGGAATGGGCTGTCAAGTGAAAGTCCTTCTGGACCTTCAGCTTGTCATACAGTTTTTGTGGAAACTGTCCTTCAAGACTGAGGAGATCATGTCTGTGATCTTATCTTCTGTGAGCATAAGATTCAAATCAGGGCATTTCCTTTGCAGATGGAGGTGTGTAGAGTTGTATGTATTGGGTCTTACATATATATTTTCTTCAAACTGGAACCCCTTCCCCCTTCCCTCTCATTATCCTCCCAAATCCAGAAGTTCTATGATTGCAAGAGGTAAATAAATACATTTATTCCCCTGATTTGGTAATTCTACTGTTTCTGAGAGGGTTCCATCACTAACCAGTGCTCATCTTACAGGTAATATAGGCACTGAACTGTCAGACAATGACATCAGCATGTTTGTTACTTCTGATGCTGGGAACACTTGGAGGCAGGTAAATGACACAGAATCACTGGTTTACATACTAATCATAGGAAATGTCATAAAAGTAGATTCAATCTGTCACTTAATTTTTGTTTCATTTGGTTCAGAGTAGCTTTTTACAAATCTCTACAAAAGAGTAAACTTCTCTTCCCTTCTGAAAGGTGCAGAGATGTTCAAAGAAAAGACTGAATATAGTTAGACTTTGTTTAACAGAAAATTGTTTTTATTATTATACTCAGAGTTTGACTTCAGTTTAACCCCGCAGCAAAGAGAACAGATTAAATTATGGATAATAAGGGGAGAGAAAGTGTTACCTTTTACTGTCATACAACCCTTGTGCCTACCTAACCATTTTTCTCTTTGTCCATGATTATACTTAAGCAAAAATCAGCAGTTGCACAGGTTTGCTTTTTCTCACCCCAAGTGGGACTCATTTCACCTAAACTGAGTTGTCCAAAGTTTGTTGTCCATGGAAATTAATTATTTTGCCTTGCTCTTAAGCTAATGGAGAAAAAGAGAATTCAGTTCACCTTGGTGCAAAGCTACCTACCTCTCCATGAATTGTGGAAAGAGACTGGATGATGAAGCTATATCTAGTTCCTAGTATTTAGTGAAATCTCACCTGTTAAGAAATACCCTCTAATGTGTTTGTCCTCAGACAAGGAAATGCTGTTATCCCTATTTTCTGAACAGGATGTCAAGTCATGGAGAGAAAGAATAACTTTCCCATACTAACAAATGCTGCTATATAGACTGGAGAGCAGATGTTTGCAGAAATTTAATAAAAAAAAGACACAGGGAGAGAAAATATTTTCCAATATTTGACAATCCAAGAATCTAATTATTTTGCAGTGTTTGACCAGCCTCATTTTTCTGTCTAAATCAATTATTTGAGATAGAGCCAGACATATGCAAACACATGAAATTCTTCTTTATTTGTCATGTAAAAATTTTTTATTTGTCATGTAAAAATCTTCTTTATTTGTCATGTAAAAATTTGTCATGAAAAAGGAGGGAAATTGTTGATCCTTGCAAAACAAATCATGTTTCTAACTTTCTGTCAAGCAGGGGAAAAATGTGTTTTCCATGATCCTGGAAAAACAGGGGGAAAAGATACCAAACAATAAAAACCAGAATCCAGAAACTGTATCTATATTTCCTCTACTCTATAATTTTCTTAGCATATATCTGTCCTCTGTCATGATCCTACTTAAAGAACAGTGACGTTTTCTTGATACTAAGGATAATAAGTTTAAATAAACATATTTTTTTTTCCAGATCTTTGAGGAAGAGCACAGTGTTCTGTACCTGGATCAAGGTGGAGTACTCGTTGCCATGAAACACACATCTCTGCCTATCAGACACCTCTGGTAATGACTCCATTTGTGCTAAATACCTGTTGTCCCTCTTTTCACAGGCCAGGACATAGGCAGTGAGTATGCATCCAGTCTTCTGCAGCTATTATCTAGAAAGTACCAGTTAAGATACTGGCAAACATTGTCAGATAAAGCTAAGAAATCCTGGAAATTACAGTTTACATAATTCTGGCTTGACCAGATCTGAGATATCATCTATGTAGTTCCACAACACTCCTGGTTTACCACAGCTTGACTTTTGATTGTTTATAAAATATATATAACTGGTTTATGCTTTTGTCTCTAATTAAGCTACCGAAGTAGTCTTCATTTTCAAAATTATTGATGAACTTGCCATCTATGTGGCAGGAACTTATGAACCAGAAATTTTTTGGTTATATCACTGGGTTATATCAGGGTTATATCACTGATAGTGCAAAAGTGTCCTCACCAGTCAGCACTCTTGAGTGAGGAGGTAGAGTATAGTTTTGTGCTGGTTTGCATTATTTACATCCACCATAGTTGGTGTCATATCATGGTCTGAAACACCCAGACCCAGCTCTTAAAGAAATGGTGAGTGGCTCCAAGCATTCACTTACATTTCCCACAGGGAGGACTGCTGGTCCAAAGAAACTGCTGTGCTCCAGAAAACTGACCTCCTTAGAATGTTTTATACTGGGGACTCAAGATGTTCAAAATCACTTTTTTATTTGCTAGAAAATCTTATCCTTAGGCTACATTTTGCCCTTAGAGCATCAATCTTTAACATAGCCACTATTTTCTACCAATTAAATATTGGCCATGGGTTAGTGGTACAAAACCAGGCAAGCTTGATCAATGTTCTGATTTATGATGCTTCCCCCCAAAAAATAGTTATTTAAAGGACTAAAAAATCAGAATCCAGTAAGAGAAGCTGTTTTCCACATCTCCATAGCAGCTGTAGTGGACTAGAGAGGCTCCTTGAGTAAAGTAAGAGAGTAAGGAAAGAAGACACTAATTCTGCTTTCTCCTCTAGGTTAAGTTTTGACGAAGGGAGATCTTGGAGCAAGTACAGTTTCACATCCCTCCCACTGTTTGTAGATGGAGTTTTAGGGGAGCCTGGAGAGGAAACCCTCATCATGACGTAAGTGAGCGTGCCATGACGCTGCTGGTGAGGGGAACCACGCATTGTTTTCTGTTACAATGGCGGTTCTGGTTGGGGACCAAACCAAGTAGGATCTGAAGCAGAGTTTCCAGTCTTCTGTTGCTAAATCATCAGTTTATTTGTCATACAATTGAGGGATTAGCAATGTGGTTTCTTGCAAGGTGCAGACACATTATGACTTAGCTTATCAGTGTGAAACCTGACTCCTCAAATTGAATGTGATATAAAGCAAAGTTACTCTTGACAGATTAATATTTGAAAGAAAAATGGTGAGGTATTTTTATAACTGTGTTTTTGCTGCTACATTTTTTTTTTTTTTTAAATGGGACACAGATAAGTGAGAACATTCTTTTGTAAAAAAGAATGACAAAAAGTTGCCTGAAGGCTGACTCATGAAAAATTATGTTTAGTTTCAATGTGGTATGCTGAGTTCTGCATGATGCGTAAATCTGGACTCACTATGACAGAAACTGTGATATTTTATCTGAGATCAGATTTGTAAAAGCAGGAGGTAAATTCAATTCCTGACTGACCTGTAATATGCAGAATATGGGGCTTGGAAACTAACCTGAGCTAATAAAGATGTATGAATAATGTTCCTTCAGGTTCTGATTTTAATTTTCGTGGAAGGGATTCCCAGAGCTTAAAAATGAGATAAAACTCTTGAAGGTATTACTGTCTTTAGCCCCACATCAAGTCTTCTCTTGACTCTTCCTGTCAAGTAATTTTGGATATTGTCATAAGTGGGAGGGTCTTAGTGACCAGAATGAAAGCTACATGCAATTTTGCAGTTTTTAATCGGGTTATAGATATTGAGCAGGCTAAGTTCCACATTCACTTAGTCAGTCCACTGAAAATAAGTAGGACTGTCTCTCCTAAAGCAATTGATCTCTGTGGGAAATTGTGGTGACTGTACCTCTGTAACTGCCAGACTTCCTTTT
Organism: Pardalotus punctatus; assembly: GCA_013400915.1. Taxonomy (NCBI): domain Eukaryota; kingdom Metazoa; phylum Chordata; class Aves; order Passeriformes; family Pardalotidae; genus Pardalotus; species Pardalotus punctatus. Next base: position 402,755 of record VZTX01024381.1, read on the forward strand.
ACTGTGTGTTCTTCCCGCTGCATTCCGTAGTGTGTTTGGACATTTCAGCCACCGCTCCGAGTGGCAGCTGGTGAAAGTAGACTACAAGTCCATTTTTGATCGGAGATGTGCCGAAGAGGACTACAGGCCTTGGCAGCTCCACAGCCAGGTGAGAAGCGAGGAGGCTGCGATCTGACCTGAGGTAGCTCATGATCCTGCAGTTCAAGATCAGCGTGATCCAATGCCTTTTCCTAACGTTCTGGGGTATCAGATTGTCCCATACTGGGTGGGTCTGTGCTGTCACATCCATGTGTTGCCCTCAGATTGAGACTGTGATCCCTAAAGGATGAACACCTCTATTTGGGTATCATCCTCCACACAGGCAATTAGCTGAGGCTTATGCAGGCTTGAACAATACAACAACAGCAGAAGAACTGCCACTGAGGCCTGAACTCCTTCACTTGTACACCTCCCTTCCAGTTTCCCCATCCTTACTTCCTTTCCTCCATCCTTCTGTGTCCTCAGAGGCAGTGTCTCCAGGCCAGTTGTTTCACATTTGTTTCTCCAATTTTTGGCCCTCTTAGCCTCATTTCTTGCTCCCTTGACTTCGCCCTTGTTCTGTCTGTCTCTGCTGTGGGAGTTGGGCACTTTATTCCCCCGTTCATTGGTCCCCATGCCCTGCCCTGTGCATCCTGGCTGCTCCATCACTCTCTGAACCATGGAATCCATGCCCAGCAAGGTGAGGTGTTCTGCACAGTGCCTGCACCTGCCTCAGGGCACTTTCCAAGCTCTGCCAAGTTTGGCAAAACAGCCTGTGTTTTATCAGGTTAGAATAAAATATGGCCCAAATTCTGTGGTTATATAAACACCACAGGCTCCACTGAAGTCTAGAGCAAAGCACACATTTTTATCATCAAAGGTTGTCTTTCTGTATATATCTTGCTGGGCAAGAATTTAATAATGAATATGAAATGAAAGTAGTTTGACTCAGACTAGCTGCTCGCACAAGGCACAACTCTACACTAAAAATACCAGTTATTACTTAGATCTTTAGATGCTGAAAATCAGTACATCTTCCTTGAAATTCAAGGAAGCACAGCATTTTACACCAGTTGCTATTCAGGCCCTTCTGTTTCATGCCATCAAATCATCAAATCAAAGCCATGAAAAAATTTTCCACAACGATTTTAACAGCATAAAAGGTAATAAGTGAGACTCCACTGTATTTTGTTCTTTTCTTTCTTGTGCTTGCATAAGCAAAAATACAAGGATTTTGCAGTATTTCTTTGAGGATGTTGGCTTTGGAGCTTGCAGAACTATTTTTAGGAAGGCTGCTGTGTACTCTTGCCTTTTGAATTCCTTTCCACTGAGATTGCAAGGCTGAGCCTTGTTCCCTAGATAGAAATATTAAGCAGGGTGTTGAAGATAGGAAGTTTTAGCATCTACATAACAAGTCAAACCCCATAAAAGCTGGACCTGCCTGTGTAAAGTATTTACATAAACACACAGTCATAGTTTCTACTGAATGAAATTATTCCCAGAGAGGTCAGACCACAGAAGTAAACCTGCTCTGTACCTCGGATTGGAGAGGAATCAAACTGTTTTTAGTTGCTGCAAAATGAACCTGTATCAAATGTGTATTGGCTTTGGAACAAATTCAGAACTGAATAAGATACATACATAACTTCAGATAATTTCTTCATGTGTATTGGAAAAGTTGGTTATTTTTCAGCTTCAGTAGCTTTAATTATCTGCAGTGTACTGAGATGGCATTTGGCTTCCCATCCTCTTCCCTTGAGTAACACCTCCTGTTGCACAGGCTTGGGAAAACCGGGTGACACAAATAGCCTGGTGGGCGTCAAAGAAATATTTCTGGTTTTGTTTCTAGGGAGAAGCCTGCATCATGGGAGCAAAAAGGATCTACAAGAAGCGCAAGTCAGAGAAGAAATGCATGCAGGGGAAATATGCTGGGGCTATGACCTCGGAGCCATGCGTGTGCACAGAGGCAGACTTTGACTGGTGAGTGATGGGCAGAAGGACTGGGGACTCTAACAAAGATCCCTAGAGAGGCTGTAGGCTTGCAGAGAATAGAAATTAATAAACATGTAGGTATTGAAATAGCATTGTGTAAAAAAAAATAAATTATTAACACAAACATATGTATATATGAGTAAAAGTAAATATATGCATATGAAAAGTACATCTTCAGCTTCTAGAAATGAAGTATCTAGGAAATTCCAGCGTCATTTGTTGCATCTAGACCATCATGTTTGACACTATCCAGCACACATTGCCTTCATGATCTGAGTTAATCTCCTTCTGAAGCCTTTCCTTCTCTCATGTTCGCTATGGGAAGTAGAGTCCATTGGGGAGTTATGCATGGTGTGATAAAATCTTTAGCTGCTGGTTTCATTTCAATATTACTGCTGACTCACAGCAATTTGCACAAAAAAGCAGGGAACCACATTATTGAAATCTCTTTCTTACCTCTTTTCACCAAGTCTGCAAGTCCTGAGTATCTTAGATGAGAGAAATGTTGACTCTTTGGCAGTGCTGATAAATGTCCTTTGTGCCTCACCTGCCCAGATCTATATCATGTTACTAATTAAACCCAGAATCTGCTACGTGAATCCTGAAAAGGTTCATCTCTTTGATATTTTATATGGAAATTTATAGTGTTTCCCTTCTCACTCCTCCATAAATATAGAATACTGTTCTATATAAAATCATAGAATTGTAGGAGGCTTTTATATTGTGTCAAAAAAAGTAAATCCTCTTCCTCCAAACAATAACAATTATAAACATATTTTGGCACAGGTTCTGTCACAGATTCTGGTTTCTTGATGATTTCTGCATTTTCCATTTAGTCTTTCCTAGGGAGAAGATACCTCAATTCTGTGTGTAGTTCCTCATTTAGGTGTCCAAAGGTCCTGGATTTCAATCATTTAACATTTATCTAGTAATGTGAAAAAAAAAACCAAAACCAAACCATGATTAAAAGCAAGGAAATTCCCTGAAGATTCTGACCCTCTTATAGGGCATGCAGTCCAATGCCGAGCCAACCTCATGGCCTTACAAAATAGAGGATGGAATTGACTCACAGTCAGTCCATTAGTGTTTAAATCCCTGGCACTCCTAGGGGATGCACATACCTGAAACGCATCTGATAAAAATATACTTTCCTTCTATAACTTCTCTCTGAGAATGAATATATTTATTTCATTAAAATTGACTGTATGGCTTGCTACTACAAAACTTTGTTGCTAGGTACAGAACAAAAGTACCACAGTGACATTTGCTGGGGGAAACATGCTTTTATTGTTTTAATGTTCACCTCAAGGAAACTTTCTTCAAAAGTTCTGCTGGGCTGTGGGAGAATCTCTAAGAGCTTGGATGATTGGGGATGTACAACAGGCGCTCACAGTTCACATGCACAAACAAGACACCTCAAATCAGTTGGAAGAGGCAGAATTAGGACCTTTCTGACCAAGAAGGACCTTTCTCCTTCTCATGGAATCAGTTTTGGTTTATACTGTTGTGATCCCCCTCCAGTTCCTCCTGAGCTCAAGTTATTCCTACAGTCCTCATGAGGACCTGGATTTCTACTTTATCCATTTCAGCTTCCTTCCCTGCTGCTTCTGATCAAGAAAGACTGAAATATCATTTTAAGCATCCAGTTCAGAAATATTTACCAGCAATATTCATCAGGAGCATAATTTGACATAGATTTGCCAGAGAAGGACAAAAAAGGAGAAAAGAAAATTGCAAGAAAAGACCCAATTCTGTCTGCTAAGACAGGCAAAGCTGCTGCTGCACCACTGCAACTTTCAGTGCCTGCTTTGTTGAACTCTGCACAAGGATTCACTGCCAATCTACCCTGCAGAAGTTGGAGGGAGGTTTGGAGAAAAAGCAGGGAATTAATTCTTGCTGTAGAAATATGCCCTCTGTGGAGGTCTTTCCTTTTCAGGAAGAAAAAAACACTTTTATCACCCTCGCTCATCTCATTTACAACATTTCAGTATTTTTGAATTCTCTATTTCCCTTTTTTTTTTTTTTTCCTTTCTGCTGGGAAGGGCTCTTAATTGAATGAGATTGAAGGGGACATGTATCCCCCAGACAGGGAAAATCCCCTTATCTGCCTCCACTTGATTTTTCAATCTTGAAGTAAGTTGGACAGTTTTTTATATTGTCAGTCGTTACAGAACCCATGTTTGTATACAGAGTTGAAGAAGACAATAATCTCTGTCATTGTGCTGTCATTGCTGTTTAAACACTGAATTTATATGGAAAAATTTTTTTTATCTAAGCTTGTCAGAAATTGGAGTACAAAATTGTATCTCTTTGGTCAAGTAAAGTAAGAAAAGGTGTTACTGCTGTTAATCCTACAAATCTTTTTTTATCAGTTCAGGGTAAAAATACCAGTGATAAAAGGCATAATGATTTTCAAATGTTTTTTTTCTCCTTGTAACATTACAGAACTCCAGATTCATTTCAAATCTGTATGCAGCCCATCAGTACTTGTTTCTCAGGGAAAAGGCACATTTGTTTATTGTTTTACACAGCAACAAAAGGGAGTGACATCAGAAGTGGCTGTAGGTTCCCCAGCGTTGGAAGCCGAACTCTTGTGCCAGCAAACGCCTTTTATCCGGGGCTAGAAGGCAAAGGGCTCTCCATGCAGGGGATGATGCTCGCAGCCAGAGGGCAACCGCGCTTCAGGAATGGGGACTGGGGATGCTCAGGAGCCCTCGGCAAATCTGTCCTAGCAACAGCCTAGAAACGAGAATCTCCTTCTTCATTTAATTGATTTGGGTAAATGGATGACACTGTTGCTTGGGTGTTATTAAAGCATTAATTTACCCGGTTTCCTCACATCGCGTTCCTTCCTGCCGCCTGAGCATTATTACGGCGATATCTCTTCAGTAGAAACACCTCGTGGACACAGATGGAAACCTTTGGTGGTGTTCATCCTTCAGCCCCCGGTCTCACAGGTCCTTTAATAAGAACTTTTGAGTTCAGCGTCTCACTGTCAGTCCTCCCTCTGAACCCACTGTCGTTAATACTGAGGGCTTCTTCTATCAGTATTCCCATATCTCACAACCTTCGTGGGAAGTTTGAGCCCATTGATCCTGGAGTTTGGATAGCAGAGAGGCACAAATGGGCCTTAGTGAAATTGGGAATCAGGTCTATTTATTTATTTCACAGGTGATATCAGCAGGGATCTGGCTGGCTGTTTTTTATTCTCTGGCACTTAAAGTACAGCCCTGCCTGCAGGTGTTAGTTCCTATGCTAAAACATCAGAGTCCTGCATCAGGAGAAACTGTTCCAACAAACCACGGGGAGGCAGGGGACAGACACTGAGTGTGGGTAGATTCTGCTGGCTTTGTGTGTCACCACCCAACAGTTCAGTTTGTGCAGGTGCCAGCTCTGAAATACACCTACATTTGCACGCTTAGGTTAACTAACTTTGCTTTCTCATTGAGGTGGGCTTGGTTAGCTAACAAATTGTAATTTAGAATGAATTTTTAGTTCATCTGAATGCTTATGGAAAATGCAGATTCACCATGCAAAGTCTGCCATGCATCTCTGCATCTTTAAGGGCCTGGCTATCTACCAGGTGTGGATTTACTGGAAAGATTCTGGGGATTTTAGGTTCCGTATTAACATAAGCTGGTGTAGCTCAGCTCCAAACACTGTGATGCAATTATAATCATACACCTCAACAGTTCAGACTCTGGCTGAATCCATCCTTCTCTGAGTTTAATCCCATGTCAGGTCCTGTAAAACTGGGGAGCAAGCACAGCTCCCCTTTAACAAAATCTACACTTGCATCATAGTTAAATATCAGACAAAGATATTAAGTGAATAAAAAGGTAGTGAGACTTTTCCATTGCTGTGGCCACAGTTCTTTTTTCCCACTAGGGCTTTTGGAAACTGCAGGAAAAAGGTGGCTGTTTTCAGAGATAGCTTAATTCCACCCCACTTAATGTCCATGGTGTTTGGAAGGCACAGCGTGCAAAAGCACAAGTAGCATTTTCAGCTTGTGGCATACTTGGCCTTAAGGTGAAGCTGGTCATCTTAAGGAATTGCTATGGTTACATGCTAAGTCATATCTTGATTTTTAGAAGCTATGATCAGGGCAATCACTTATCTGAATTAATTGCTTGTTTCTGTATCTTAGGGCAGTAGGATTTTATTAATTTCATGTGAATTGACAGTTCTTCCAAAGGGTATGTTTGTCAGGTCTGTTTTCAAATCACAAACTTCCTTAAGGGGTTTCTTTTCTTTTGATTATTACCTATGCTGAAAATAATGTTAGATAAAGGAATTTATCATGAGCATTGAGCAGAGATACAGAATGCCTGGAATGAATTTGTATCTAAGTACAGAAAAGAACTTGCAGCTCTTCTTGACTAAGACAAAGTGGATTCCAGTTTAAACCAGTAAAAGCGTAAAACCATTATCAGTGGGAGCCAAAAGATAGGCTGCTTCTTACTGATAAAGCAATCCCTGCTGGCAAAAGCTCCATTCCTTTTTGATAGATACATTATCTATGTCACCTGAGGTCTTTTCATGCAGCCACAAAATATCATCAATATATGCAAATTCCAATTCCCAGTTCCCAGGCAATGACTCGGGGAGCTGATTGCAGGCTGAGGCTGATGCCTTCCCCGTCTCCAGGCTTTGCTGTGCTGGCTCACGCTATGGCAATCCAGTTGATGGTAATGCTTGTTGATTGCTACAAAGCCCGTTGTGCCAAATTGTAGGCAGCAATTTGTTGTCAGCATCAGTGTTCTGCGTGCACCAGCCTGTAGCCAAGGAATTCATTTAGATTCCAAGACTGCGGAGGTGAACGGGCGGCTGCTGCATCTGTAGAGGGATATGGAGCAGCAATTCATGTCATTTACTGGGATGATATTTCTGTAGGGCCTTAATGAGCCAGATGATTTGCAAGCCTGAAAACAACACTGTGAAACTTCTGTGGTTATGACTATTTCTGCTGTGGAAAATCCTAGGATTTCTTTCTCTTGACTTTGAGAAATATGATCCAAGTACAGTCAAAAGTAGTTAAGTCCAGCTTGGCTTGCCCAGATGTTACAGGTACTAAGAGGAACCAAAATAACAGCTTGAATCTAGACATGTGCATAGTAAGAAATCCCAGACTACTGCATCAAATTGGAGTGTGAGTTCTGATCCCCTCTGAGGCAGATTTTGCTGTATTAGTTTGTTTTGTTTTCACCTGATTACAGAACATTGTGTGTGTACAGTGTTACAGCTTTTTAATTAGAGTCAGACACGATAACTTAGGAATACAGTGCTGCAGAGTGTTTACAAATGAATTACAAAAATACAGGAGTCCCACTTGTATGTAAATATTTGTTTTCTCCAAGCAAATCAGAATGGCGTTATTCTTCATTACAAAGTGTATTCTGCAGCTATAGTGTTCTTATTCCAACAAGGATGATTATAGAAGCACATGGCAGTGGGAGAATTGGCTGGTTGATGCTTCCAAAGCAATTAAGCAACACTGAGTTGCAACCATCTGAGTAAATAGATTGATGAAAATTCAGTCAAAAAAAAATGAGGAAAAGACCATTTAGGTCATTTACTTCATTGCTGTTTCCTGGAGTATGTTTTCAATTACTTCTTGTAGATACCCCAAGCCCCACAGCTGCCAAAATGTTCCTTTGGAATAGTCATGCAGTCTAATAGATGTTTAGGAGTTTTCCCAAGTGATATGCAGCATTAATTTTCTTTTGCTTAATGTCATTTTTTAATTTTGCCATTTTAAGATTGCCTCAAAACACTTTTTTTTCTTTATTCAGAAGAAAAAGTTGAAACTGAAGTAAAAAGTGGTGACGGAATTCTTTTTGATGTCCCGCTTTTGATGACAAGTACAAGAAACTTGACAAAGATCAATTGAAACATATTCTTTCTTTCTTTTTTTTTT
>VZTX01024381.1:410710-549217 GCA_013400915.1 Pardalotus punctatus
TTTTTTTTTTTTTTTTTTTTTTGGTCTTATATCTTAGACTGGTACCAGGCTTAACATTGTCTGATAGTGACTCATTAATTTATTTTTTTTTTAAGTCATCATGCTTTTTCAAGATACTTGAAAAAAGTCTTCATTAAGTTAAACATTTCTCTTGTTGTTAATATTTTTCTGTCAATATCTCCCTCTTTGATGATCTGGTAGGTCTCACCCTGGCCGTGGACCAATGGTTGTCATGTGAGAGCCCTAGGAGTAGAGGCTCCACTTGCTCCTATCAGGTTGTTGGAGTTCGTCCATCTCCTGTGTTTTCTCTCTACTTCTTTACATGCATAAACAAATATGAGCCCTTAATGACATAATCTAACGCTGCCCTAATCCTCTTGTCTTGGAAAATCAGGTTACTTGATACCAAGACATTAGAGATAATAAGTAAAAAAAACCTTTACAGAAAAGTGCCATTTTAAGATCAAAGACTGTGTTGCAACTGGAATATTGGAATGGAGTTGGTGGGCTCTGTGTAGCAGTTCTCAGAAACGACATCCCATTACTTCTCCATTATGAGCTGTGGAGAAGGCTTAGTAAAAGGAATAAGAATGATTATCCAACCAAGCAGTCCTCATTACTCAGCGCCTGGAAAGTAAACCCACATGTGAATGGAATACTGATTAAAGAGGTTTTTGTTTGGGTTTCTTTTTTTTCTTTCTTTTCCACAATAACATTTTCTCCTAGAGTCTTTGTTTACTTGGAATCAGAAACAATTTGAAATGTTTTTAGTGAAACCAAAGCAAACTTAGTTATAGCTAAACTCAAATTGTGACAAAACATTAAAGTTTGACTCATTGTTTCTAATATGTGATTTTGGTATCATTTCGTCTTCCAAACAAAAAGAGAATTGAAGATCACAGACTTCTTTCCCATTACCAAATATGCTGTTATGCCTTCAGGCGAGAACTCTCTCAGGGCTGTAAATTTTCCTCTAGATCCTATGTGATACAGTTTCCAAATGCAATTAGCTTTTTAGCCCTTAAGTTTTCTAAGATATGATTGAGACAGTGGTGACTTAGCTTAGATTTCAGGGTTTTTTTATATTTGGGCCTCGATTTGATCCTGATAGGTAGTTAGTCTATGGAGAGAGAGCAAATGATGCAATACTCATAAACTACCTCTCTGGTTCTTCTTTTTTATACTGGGATGTATGCAAGGTAATTACCCCAATTAAAAAAGCTGAAATGGAATGAAGAATCTGTTCTGTCAGTAAAAATATAATCAGAAGTCCCAGTATATAGATAGAAGAAAACCAAAATTGTATCAATAGTAAAGAACATGAGCTAATACCTGTGTTTTTTCTTTTGGGGTTTCATGTGATGGTTTGTTTTACTGTTCAAACAGTGATTATGGATATGAAAGGCACAGCAATGGCCAGTGTTTACCAGCATTTTGGTACAACCCATCCTCCTTGTCAAAAGACTGCAGCCTTGGACAGAGTTACCTCAACAGCACTGGGTAAGTGGCTCACAAGGCTTTATTTAGCTAGAGCCCCCATATGGGTTTAACCCAATGACCACTACAGATTCCATTTCCTGTGGGTGTGTCAAAGCTGGCTGAAGCCCCTGGGACACCTTCTTGACTACCTTTGTTAGGTTGCACCATCTGTCACTCCAGATCGCCATCATTTATGGCCCAGACTTTTCTCTGAAAGATGGCACCTTAAAGAAACTTAGGGGGAAACTGTAAGGCAGAGGCCAAATCATTAATGTCTCTCAAAAAACTCTTCTTAAAATCATATGAGATCAGGTGAGGCAGAAACACTGGAAAATGAATTAGTGGAGAGAGATAAAACTGGTGTATATGTGAACTGAAGTAATAAATGGGCTGAATGCTGATTGTTCTTTGGCCCTCTTGGAAGACAGTGGAAGATGTAATTTAAGATACTGGCAGACTTCATCTATGATGCACGTGATTAAAGCAAGCAAATCAACCCAAGCTGTGTTTTGAGGGTTTGTACACTCAAATATAGGCAGAATTTGTTTTTTGCTTCAACTCTTACTCTTCTAGCCCTTGAGGGTTACATCTTTAGAGAGACTTGCCTAACTAATGGGAAGTGGAGAACATGTGAGGAATGTTATTAGACTGTGCCTAGCAGTGTAATAATTGAATACAATGCCATACTATATGTACATATAATTTATTTATAACTTTATAGTTATTTAACATATAACATCATATAATTTTATGGTTTAGGTGATTTATGGCACCTTATATAGTATCGAGGTACTCTATACAGGAAATTATCACATTCCATCAACAACAGTATGATCTACTGGTGTGTTGAGCACATGAAGAATGCTTGGCTGAGACAAATGCTGAAATACATTTGGGAATCTTTGTTTCCCTACAATCTCCTTAGTCTAAAGAAACCCGTTCCCAGTTCACCCTGCTGTGCTCCTTGTCAGCACCTTACACAGATTTCCCGGTCCCTTTCCAGGTACCGGAAGGTTGTTTCCAACAACTGCACGGACGGGGTGCGGGAGAGGTACACGGCCAAGCCCCAGCAGTGCCCGGGCAAACCCCCCCAGGGGCTCCGCATCCTCACATCCGACGGGAGGCTCACGGCCGAGCAAGGGCACAACGTCACCTTCCTGGTGCAGCTGGAGGAGGTAGGCTTTTTAATATTTTTATATTCCATCCTGGGCCCCAGTGGTGTATTTGAGTGGGATTCGTGCCAGGCAAAGTTTGCAAAGAGGTGAAGCGAGACAGGGTGATGTAAAGTCAGTCAGGGCCAGGATGGGGCTGGGTGGAGTTTGCTCTGGAGTGGAATGGATGATGTATGGAGATGAAAGGGCTGTCACAGCATTGTGGTGCTCAGGGTAATATCTGGAAGAAGTTGATAAAAACTGGGGACTGGTTTAATATGTGTATTTTGCAGGAGAACTGAAGACTGCAGGTTTGAATTCTGATCCCTACTCTTAACTGTGCGTTTTGCTTCCTGCTGTTTTTGAAGCTGAATTTCCATATTTATTTTCCACTGACTTTAAACCAAAGATGATAAATAGTACACATGCAGCTGTGTCCCCATCACACAAGTTGGTACATATTGTTTAGGCATTTCTGGGTGAAATTTCAAGATGTCCTCAGCAGGATTAAGTCTGAAATTCATTGCTAATGTGAAGCTGATTCAGAATCTGATTTGTATTTTTGTTATATCTGTAACTTAACTTGGTATTTCATTGTTCTGCTCCCTCCATTCCTGAATCCATAGAAAAAAATACTTAAATCTTTTCACCTCTTTTCCTTTTCAGTACTTCTTTATCTGTGTTTAATTGCAGGCACACAAAGTAGCAGTTTTTTCTTTTTCCCTAATCTAATTTGATTTCTTTAAACTTCTACACTTTTTCCTCTGTAACTGGCCAATAAATCCTAAAACAAGTATGCTTTAATACCAAGGGACAAAGTACATCCCTTTACAGCTTAGAGTATTCATGGAAATTGCTTCTGACCCTCTCCATAGTAAATTTCATCTGTGAGGAAAGAGAAATTTTTTTTTTTTTTCTTTTTTTCCTTTTTTTTTTTTTTTTTTCTTTTTTTTTCTTTTTTTTTCTTTCTTTTTCTTCTTTTTTTTTCTTTTTTTTTTCTTTTTTTTTTTTAACATCTCTGTTATTGATGCTTTCCCAGGCAAACAGGTGTCCTAATTTGTAAAGGCAACATCATGTGATTAATCATATCTAACCTGAAGCAGTTTTTTGACCTGAACGTTTATTTTCTCCAAAATACGGTCACTTTATATCAGTACTGACAGTCATACAACATTGCTACTGTGATGCTGTAATAACACTGTGAACATATAATTTCATCTGGTTAAAATATTGATTTCTGCATTTAAAGATGAAAAGGAAAAGGTACAAAACAAGAGTCAGTCTCTAGGCTTTAAAAAAAACCCTAAAAGAGTGTCCTTTGCATCACCTTTCTATTCTCAGCGAAGTTTTAAAATGGACTGGGAGAAGGAGATGGATAATCTGACTAGACAGTTCCATAACTATCAAAGAATTACGCCAACACTCAGAGGGAGAGGCAATCACCCACAATGTGGGAAACTCAGGAGAAGTGTCCTGCTCTTTCTTCTGTGAGTGCTTCAGCTCACCCACCATGTAAGGGTACCCTGACCACTCTGTCATTCAGGGAGCTGCTGTGCATTGTTCTGTCTCTTTTGTTCATTCTGATCTTTTTTGGCAGCTCTGCTTCAGTGTGCACCAGAGTCTGGAAGCAACACCTTCTCCAGTGTGAGATGGTATCTGGCATGCTGGGTGTCAAGGAGCGCAGAATGTATGTTTTGATGAGTGAGTCAGTCAGTTCTGAGGAGATCTAAAGGGACCTCTTTTTCCAGTATATTTGATAGGAAGAGGTTAGGAATTGCTCTGAGGGCTGAAACAGTATTGATCAACCTCCAGCCTTGCCCATTACTGTCCCTGTTAGATGAATCTTGACCTCCTGCTCCTAGATTTGTCAACATAGAGAGCAACCAGCAAAACCTTTGGGTGAATTTTACTCAATCTGGCAATGACTTTGTGTGGGTGTTGCAACAGAAGAAATATTCAACAAAGAGGAATATTTGCCCAGCTGTGTGCAGGCTATAGGGGAATAAAACGTAGTTCTAGCAGCAAAACTGTGTGTAGACTAAACCATTTCCCAATTTAACTCTTTCAGTAACAAAAATGACAGCACTCACTAGAAAAGTTAAACAGCCTATCAAAAGAACAATCATCCTTTTATAGAATGGATATTGATTTCACAGAACAATCGAGGTTGACAGGGATCTCTGAAGATTGTTTAATCCAACCTCACTTCTCAAAGGGAAGTTTCTTTTCCCTGCATGCAAGGTAGAGGTATCACAAGACAAGAATTTGCCAATTTCTGTATAGTTCTGCTCTGCACAGGTATACAGCCACGTTAGAGTCCAGGATGTTCAGTGTCCAAAATATCTGTGCCACTCCATTTTTACTGAAGGGAAGGCATCAGGCAAGTTAAAAAGGACTGGATATGTCACCTTGCACATTTTTTCCCTCAATAGCATGTGAAAAAAAAAGTTTCCTATTCAACCTTTGCGCCCTGGAGTGGTGGGCAATATTTTAGAGTGTTACACCCCGGTGAGGACTCCTCCTTTAATGTGAATGACAGCTGATATATTTTAGGGTGTGAAAAAGCAATGGCCTTTCCTTTTCCATCTTAACATCTGTATCCCTCCGAGACAGTTTGTTTGAAGTCTTCAAATCTGCAGAGCTGTTTCACACACTGCAGCCTCCCAGCTCTCTTTTTTCATGCCTATGTTCCACTTGATCTGCAGGAAAAAGAAAAAAGAAAAAGAGAAGCTGGTGAGCCAAGGTACAAGAGTTTGTTTGAGATTTGTACTCCTGTTATCTTTCTAGGGCTTTCTGCTCCATCCAGGAATCCACCTGGATTTGAAAAGAGGAACGAACTGCAGAAGCAGGTTCACTGGAGGCCCTGAAAATTCACTGCATCTCTGTAGTGGGGCAGATTGCTGAGAGGGCAGGGAGAGACAAATGGCAGCAGTAAAAAGCTGATGTTTTCACTCAGGTGTGGGATTTAGGGGCAGGAACTGGAGCACGGTGGTTCCTTGCAGAGCCTGGTTGTGCCTGTGGTGATGCCGAGAGCCACGGCTGTGCTTTCTGACAAAAACACAATGTGAGCAAAAGATGCCCAGAGAGAAACAAGGACAAGGCATTCAAAAGTGTTCTGTTATTGAAGAAGACACAAAAGAAAATAATCACTGAAGTCTGTATGAGTGGAGGGAGGGCAGGAACCAAACCCAGGAGCACATAGAGCATTGCTCATTTCTGAGAGCAGGGATTCTGGCCCAGTTTCTCTCACCCTGACTCTCAGGAAATTTTCCTGTAAGGCATATATATCTGGAAGCGTATAAATATCATTAAAAGCAAATCCAACCAAAAGCTCATATTTAAATCATCTGAATGTATGAATTCTTTCAAAAGTGATGTAAGTCTCCTGTCACCTTTTAGAATTTCTGTATGACTTCTTCAAAACTGTTTGCAAGGCCGCTTTGCACTTAATTTTTATGGTCCCTTTATTGGAAAGGTTTGGTCAAGTTATTTGTCCAGTTAATCTGAGTATAATCATCATGGTATTTTCACTGTGTGACAATAGCCAGGAAGCATCAATATTTCCTTTACTGAGTAGCATATGTTGCATTTTATGAAGTATTTTGGAGATGTTTAATTAGCAAAGCATCATACTTAAGCTGGGAATTTTGCTTTTAAATTTCCATTGAGGTAAACAGAGTACCAACAGCATTTTTGTCATTACATGACAGCACATGAGAGAAGTAGCTATGCTTAAAAGCAAATTTTTCATTGCATAAAAATGCTACCAGTTTAAAGGTTGATCCTTTGCCCTGGCCTGGGCTATATGCACAGACCCAGGGCTGGTACCTCTCACACTGCAATATTCAACAACAAAGTAGTTTCTCAGCCTAAAAACTTGAATCTTTATTTTTGGACAGCAACAAAAGAAAACCAAAACTCAAAGTTACAAAGGCACTTTCCCTGCTTAAGTTATTCAACCCAATGTCCTTGACATATTTTGCTTCTCTGTTGTAGAGAATAGAGGGATTTTATTAAGTGTGTGTTGTTTCTGTGTGCCTTCCTGATCACATGGAGACATGGGTCTCTTGCCTGTCACAACCACAGTTGTTATTTGTGTGTTGGAGTTATTTGTGTGAACATCAGACACTCGTGCTTGCTGTGCTGCTTCAGCAGAGGCACTGCAAGCTGCAGCCTCCAGAGCAACGCTGCTCAACACAATGGCTTTCAAACATGTTTCATCTGATTGCTCGCACATTGTTGAGGAAATGGACGGTAAAGACATTCAGGGCAGGAAGGTTCAGGGCTTTGACTGTTTCATTACAGATAATTCACAGAGAAACTGCCTCCTCTAATTTATTTTTTATCTTGATAAAATGACAGCCAAAAGTCTTTGACATTCCAGGTCTGCCTCAGTTCTCACTTGGCAAAGTCACTCCACTGGGAGTGGATTTTGGCTTGCTTTTAACTGCTTGCTGCTGCTGTATGATGTTTGGATTAGACTAATGTGTGGGGAAAGCTAATTTGTTCCTACACTTCAGGCCACAGGCTAGAATTCAGGCAATCTGAACTCATTCCTGATCCGCACTCTGAGCTCCTTCTGCATGACCTTGAATAAGAAACTTAAACTTTCTGATGTTTTATTCCTTCATTTGGAAACAGAGCTTTGCTTTCTGCTTCATACCCCACATGCCTTGCATTTGTGTGGTGAATGCTCATAAATCCAGAGAACTCTCTCTCACCATGTGAACATACAAATGAAGCCCTGAATTTCCTAAAGACTGCCCTGGCTTTGTGACATGACAATGTTGGTACGTAGCTCTACAAGGTACACTCTGTCTTGGGTACATTCTATGAGCTTGGGGATCCTGCTGGGGGCACAGTGCCATTAACATTTCCCACCCCAGCACTGTTGTTCGGTGCAATTCAGTATTCAACTCAGCTGAAGTTTCTGGAGATGACCTTAGCATTAGGATTGTTTTGATTGTTGATGTACTCAAATTAAAGATGCAAAGCTAGTAGTAATTAAAAGCATAATCTGTTTTTTTTTGTTTTTTTTTTTTAATTTTTGTTTGTTTGGTTTGAGTTTTTTGGGGGTTTTTTTGTTTGTTTGTTTGTTTTTGTTTTCTTTGGGTTTTGGTTGGGGTTTTTTTATTTTATTTGTGGTATCCTACTGTGTTCCCTCTTTTGATACCACAAGTTTGTTAGTAATGATTACAGAAATATGAAACCTTCATCCTAACTTTCAGTGTACATGCTGAATCATGGCTGTTTATCATACTAACATCACTACGCTCCTGTAATAACACACAGATGAGAGATCAGTATGTACCCTCCCCTATGCTACTGTCATCTGAATTATAATTACATTTTCTGACAATGACAAGCTGGTTGGGAGAAATCAGTGCATTTCATGCATTTTTGAATTCACTGTTGAAATTTCATGAAAATGTATGAAAGTGGACCTTGCCTTCCTGATGACACACAGCACTACAGTCTTGTAATGTACTTCAAGTCACAAAAGTTGAATTATTCTGCATAATCCTGAGAGGCTGTTATTGATTCCTGTGGGGCACAGAAGATCTAGTACTGTAGAAAGAGCTCAGAGCTGAGTTAAGCTGGCACAACTGGCAGTCAGGATGAATGATGGGATCAGTACAATTCACTGTTTGGTGTTGAAAAAGAAGTGCATGTGAAAAGTGTGAAGCTATTTGCCCTGATAAAAGACATCTTTCTGCTCAGTTTCTGATTTGAAAAATTAAGAGCATCTCTCTGAAAGCAGGGATTTACACAGGAAAAAATGTTTTTCAGTTCTCCATCAAATCGGATTTGAGTACCTGTTAAAAATTAAGAATATGCTTTAAAGGGACCTAGACTAAAGGTATCCCACATGTAGATGTTCAGTTCCAGTGAAAATATATTTGATGAATGATTTCTTTTGGTGACAGGAAAATGTGAAAGAGGGAAATGGTTTAATCTAAAGAAAGCACAATGAATTAATCCATGAAAACACTCCAACAGCAGCAGTACTGCTGCTCAGTGCAGTGTGTCTCCTGCAGTTAATGCAGGGAGTTTTGTGTCTCTCTTAATTGAGCTAAAAGCTTCAGAAAAACCCTATTGTGGAGTACTGAGCTTGACAAAATGAAAAGGAGAAGCTGGAAAAAGCAACATGTATGGATATGCATCAAATCATTGCAAAACAAAACAACTTCTGGCAAAACAACCTCTTGCAAGTGGCTATGGAGAGATGCTGGAGGGAGACAGTGACAGCTGGGTTGGTTTAAATCAGGTATGGGCTGTGTGGGAAATGTTTGGATTTTGGCTCATCTGCTTTTTCTTCCTGTCTTTCTCTGCCCATGCTTACCTGGTGCAGATAAAACATTAGAACAAGTCAAAACACAGTCTCTTTGTTTTCCTGACTTTTCTCTCCCACTTCCTAAGCTAGAATTTTAAATGTCAGCTTTTCAAAATGTGGCATTTTCAGAGGAGTGTTATAGCCTGGATCTTACTCAGTGGAAAATACATTTCCAGTTCAAAGGGTTTTAAAACAGGAAAGGCCAAGACATATGAAAAAGACTGGGGGAGCAGCAGCTGAAGCTCTTCTCTAATTAGATTTTCAGTTGTTTCTGTCAGCATCATCTCTACCTAGAAATTGAAATCTAAATCTTGCATGCCTTAGAAATGGCTCCTTTCCCTGACTACACCTGTAGACAGCATGCGTTTCATGGCTATGCACAAAATGAAGACAAGAAAAAAGGTTCATTAGAATGCAAATTTTGACACTTGCAGAAATAAGGCTATTCTAAAAGGCCTAAAAGGAATATTCCATGACCTGAAACAGACTTCAGGTGCATGACCCCGAATATCCTCAGACCTGATAAATCCAGCAGGGTCACTGTGGTGGCACAGTTTTAACCATGTGAGCAGCTTCTGCCCCAGCAGTATGGCTTTACTGTCCAAAGACATCACCTCCTTTTTAGTAAGAAAAGACTACTAAAACCCTAATGATGATGGACTTGGAGGAATTGGGAGGGCATTGAAGGGTACTTCAGAGACCTCTGTATTTGGTCTGAGTCCAGCACCTCTGTGACAGAGGTTCAGAGGTTATGTGTGCTCACTTCTGGCTAAGGAATCACATCCCGTTTGGCTCCTGTTGGCTCAGTCAAACAGGCAGGGGTGCCCAAAGCACTGCATCATGTTTGAAACTGCACGTCTTTCAAAGAACTCAGGTCAACAAAGGGCAGAACCCTGTGCTTTAGACCATTTCCCCTGCCACACCTTCAGTATGGGATTCTCCACAACAAAACAACACAGTTATTTTTGTCTCATCTATTTGGAAGCAACAGAGCTTCCAGCAGGGTGCCAGGGCAATGTGAAAACAACTTCAGTCTATTAAAAGGGAGCATCTGGGAAAATTTGTTGCTCTTGCCGTCATCAGGTATAGCTCTGCTCCTTTTGCTTTCCATTCAGGCAAGCCTCTACTATTTCTGCTTTCACAACAAGTTATAAAAAGACTGAGAGAACATGAGGGATATAAAACTCCTGTCACAATTTCCTCTTATAGTCACATGCATTCACAAATCTCTTTCTGGTGTGGAAATCTGCCTGATGTTAGCCATTCACACAGGTACCTTTTATTCCAGTTGGGTGTCCCAGGACTGTTTCTCTCTCAAAGAAAGGAGGGGGGGAAAAAAGAAAGAAAAGGAAGAGGAAGCAAACCCAAAGTAAATGAAATGTCCTTTCAGCCAATTTTATGAACTGCCCTCAGCTGTTAATTGTCCATCATTACAGACAGTGGCCACTGCTTCAAGTGTGCCAGGCTGTGGAGTTGCTCCACAGCAGTAGCCAGCAAGTGTGAACACAGGCAGCATGAGCACCATGCAGAGCCAGAGGGGGATTTCCTAGGGAGCAAGGATGTTTAAAAGTAAGATAAGATACTGCATCTTACATGAAAGAGAGGGCTCTTTGGCAGCCATGGTTGTTTGACAGGTCAGTGCAGGCTGTTCCTCTGCTACATCAGACTTTGTTACTGTTCTCCCCTTGGTCTCAGTCACGCCACTGATCCCATCTCTCAAAAGCAAAACAGAGTCTGTTTAGATCCTTTCTCTTTCACCACAGGGAGACCTCCAGAGATCCCTCATTCAGGTGGATTTTGGAGATGGCATCGCTGTGTCATATGCCAATCTCAGCTCAACAGAAGATGGGATCAAGCACATCTACCAGAGTGTGGGCATATTCCGAGTGACCGCACTGGTGGAAAACAGCCTGGGTTCTGACAACGCTGTTCTCTACCTGCATGTAACGTGTATGTATGTTCATACCCCTTGATAGCTTCTGTTGTTCTTTAAAAATTATTACTTGCAGCTAGGGGTGACATTTGGAATGTTGCAGCTGAGTCCAGAGTGGTGGGATATGATGAGCATCCTCCAGACACTGTTGATTCCAGACTGAGAGGAAACATAGATTCATTAAGGTTGGAAAAGACCTCGAAAATCAAGTCTAACCATTATCTTTTGATTTTTAAACCATGTTTTACCTCTAATTTTGGGTAGATCTCAAAGGAGTGTCCGGCCCTTTCTGAAATGCACTTTCATTAGCAAGCTTACAGTTCCAGAGCAACAGACACCCAGGGATCTTTAATGCCTTTTAAAAGCTTTGAATTTTACTTTGTGCATGTTTTACCCTCTAATGAAACACACCCACCTCTGGGATGGAAACCAGTGCATTTCAGTGTTTCTGTTGTCATAGGAACCAAATTCTTTGTATTAAGTAGTATTGCAAGAAAAACTATTTTCCTCACATTGCTTTTCTGATTTTTTAAAATATTTTTATACTTTATATGTCTCTGATTTACAACTGAAATGCATGTCAAGTTCTTGGATAAAACCAACATAGTATTCTTTCATATTTATTCTTGCACATGGTTATGAACCCAAAGAGTCAACCTACTTATTGAAATATTGTAACATTCCTAATGAATTTTGTTTGGGGCCATAATTTTCTTTATACAGTGGGGGTTTTTTATTATTTATGTTTTCAACTGTGTTCCTCTGTGCCGGTCTAACTGAGAAAATAGGAAATTCCAAAACATGAAGTTATGTTTACAGAAATACTATTTACCGTCTACCAAATTAACTCCACATATTGTCTAGATGATTTAGCACATTCCATGCATTTTATCTCTAGTTTTGGGGTTAGTCCATGCAGCATGAGAGCAGCTGCCTCTTCAGGGTAAGAGAGCAGCTCCTTAATGGAGCACCATTGTATCAACAGATGGGAAGTGAGAGATATGACTGTGGGAGATGGGATTTTTATAAGGGAGGACTAGAGGAGCAGGAGCAAATATATTCCTGAATGTCCCCCTTCAAAAACACCGTTGGTTGGCAGGTGTCCAGCCTTCACTCACTCATAGTGTCTTTCTGGCCTACAGCTGTTCTGATTCATTTTCTTGAAACACTGAAGGCTTATGAACCATTGTGATTGTTTAAGCCGTACAAGAAATAAATAATATTCAGATTTGTTTGTGTGCCTTAGCAGCTGATAGTGTATGTTCCTGTGTTTTGCATAGGTAATGCCAGCACAGGATTTAAACAGAATGATCACTGCAGCCAGGCCCAGATTGTATGTGCCAGACTCCCTGGAGAAGTGACAGCTCTAAGGGATATGTCTCACCTTTCTCTACATGACAAGAATTAGAGACTTCAAAACAGGTTACGAAAGAGCATGGTGCCACTCAGAGTGGCAATAGACTTGCTGAGCACAGAGATGTACAGTAAATCCAGCCCCCTCCAAACACCCTTATCCACAAAAGCTTCTAAATCCTATTTGAATGCTTGCATTGCCACTCAGGTCTCTGCTGAGTGTTCTGCTTGGGGGGTTTGAGCTTGGCCTTTGGGGAGTTTTGTAAAAATATCTGTCCTTAAAACAGACACACACACTGTATTGTAAGATGCACAGAAAAGCAGCATACAGCCTGAACATCCAGAGTTTTAGGAAGGGCTGCAGACGGGGTTATCCCTGGTTACAGGGGTAGTACAGGAGTGTCTGCAGCCAGATCTGGGCCTTCCAGCACCTTCCCCATCTCTGGTCAGCCCTCTTCCTGACGGAAAAACCTGCAGGCACCAAACCTCAGTGCTTGTGATCTCAACGATAAAACTAAAGCCTTCATCCCCTGCTCTCCTCATCCTGCTGTAGCCACGTGGCCAGTGCACAGAAGCAGTGCCTTTCCTGCAGTTGGTCCAGGGATCCAGAAATGTAGGTTATTGTGAGACAGGAGCATTTTCAGTTGGATGGACAGTAAAAACTGTTGCATGTAAACTACTCAAGCCAACAGCCTGTCTCTTAGCTGCCCAGACATGTCAAAATTTTCTTCTGGAAAGTTAGTTATGGATTTGCCTGGATACTTCAGAATAGCATCGCCTGTGCAAGTGAGCCTTTTGAGAAGCTTCTCCCTTTCGGTTGTCTGACACTTGCACACGTGTTTTTTCTGGGGCAAGTGAAGGCCTGTAGCCTCCATGGCCCTGCAGAAGCTCACAAATTAATTTTCTTGAATCCTCTCAAAGTAACCTGGGAGGAAGCAGTCTCCTACCAGGAGGGCCTATCCAGAGTGAGCTATCCCCATCTGCTGGCCAGATAACAGCTCAGCTTTTCAGCCTCCTTGACCCAGCCGTGCTCGGAAATGCTCGGGCAGGATTGGGTGCTTGAGCCATTCCTTCACGTTCCTTCCTGGCCGGAGTATGGGGAAGGTCCGAGGACATCCTGGGCACTCTCTGCTTTGCAGGATCACTTGAGATCTGTTCAGAGCAGCAATGCAGTTATGTGGGAATGTATCAGATTTTTCATGGGCTCCATCATTACAGTTGTCACTGCATTTAGCTGGGGAAATAGCTGCTGTTCGGGTCTGAGGGTCTTGATGAAAGCAGGAGCAGCCTGGTCATGGAAATGGGTCTGAGCAGGAGGATGCCATTAAAATCATAAGGGTGAAATTGTGGCATCTCATGAATTTTCAAGAGTGTTGACTGATGCTTATAAAAGGCAAAATAAGCCAGGGTCTGATGTATAGAAGGCTTTGGTGAATCTGATCATGGATAACTCTTAATTGGGCTGTTTCGGGTTAAGCAGTGGCTGTGTCTGCAGCCTAGACAAAGATGCATTCCAGTAATAAATCAGGAACACCAGTCCTTATTCTGGCATTATTTATACAGTCTGATTTGGAAGATTTTTTCCTTCTCTCTGCCTATTGCATTCTACAGGATTCATTCCCCAGACTGTGTGGTGTTCATTTAGGCTGAAAAGTGAGTTCTCAATGGTGATACACGCATGGGATATATCCTGAGAGACCTTCCCTGGAAATATATAAAATTCTCTAGCAATGTATCTCAACTCCATGTGAACAATGCAAGGCTGTGGCTGTTGTTCTCATCACTCATCACAGATACAGGTTGAGTTTAAGGAACCCATGTCCCCAAGTCACCTGAGGTTTCTTTATTTTTCTTTCCCTGTCACTCAGGACAGTTGCTTTGTTCACTTAGTGAACAGTCAGAACACATTTTAAAAATAATCTATAGAACAAGATTCAACAACAAAGGCCCATCTGTTTCCAGAAGATGGGAAATGTGTAACCCTGGGCATAATGTCACTTGTCGAATGAATTATGTTCTGTTTATACTGAAGAAATAAAAGAGTTTATTGATGAAAAGGAGGGAGTATAAGGTAACAGTAAAATGCAGACACTCAGTGAATAACTGCCTTCAGGAAGAGTTTCTGCTGAAGTTCACCAAATCATAGCAGTTTTCATCAGCAGAGATGCTTCATGTCCACTGAAGCCATTTGTCCTACACATTCTGAAGTCTTCCCAGTGAAGGCCATTCACACAACAGGGCTCTGTCCCTATCATTTAAGCCATATAAGCTCCTGACTATATGACATTCGTGCAGTGAAGTCCAAGCTTTTCAGCTCCGGGTGCAGGGGTGACTCCTGTTCTCTGAGGAACAGATTTAAGTCTTCCTCTCTAGAAATGGTACCAAGCCAAAAGATTCCGTCGTGTCCCACAGTGATATGGAAGACTTAAACCAGCGGGTATCCCACCCAGGTTGACTTTTCAGGTGGAGGGAGGACTCACCTGCTGCTTCTGTTTCTGCAGGCCCCTTGGAACACGTCCACTTATCTCTACCCTTTGTCACCACGAAGAACAAGGAGATCAATGCCACGGCAGTGCTGTGGCCAAGCCAAGTGGGAACACTCACTTATGTCTGGTGGTTCGGGAACAACACAGAGGTTTGTATTCCTGATTGACCGAGGTCAAAATAATCCTGGAGGAGCTCTCTGACAGAAGAGGGGGGGAGACAGGAGTCTGGGAATGCTTCTATATAGTCACATATGCAAGAAAATTAGAAACCGAATACTAAGATACTAATGGTTCTTTGAGGTACCAACATAGAAATGTAAGTAGTGCTTTGTGTTTGTGGCTGTGACTTAGCTGCAGGGTTTATTGCTATTTCAAGCAAGTTGCCAATAACTTTCTTCCTTTACTCCATCAAAAGTGAACACAGTTAACCAAAATCTGGAAGAGTTTCTACTGTTTTTCTTCACCCTGCTTTCTTCAGTAACAAGAAGGGAAAAAAAAAATAGTAGAGGCTTTGGCAGGTTTTTTTGGAAAACAACTTTTCAAGCTGAAGCTGTTTTTATGTCTGGAACTGACCTATCCTGAGCCCAAGCACCCTATGCTAAACCACATGTGCAAAAGGACCTTATTATCATGTGCTTCAGGTGGATGAAATGGTTCCCAAGACACCTCCCTGCCCCTGGGCTCTGCTCAGATAGGAGAGTATCATCCATCATGTTCTGCTGCATCTGTGCTTGCAGTCTTGGTAAATCTGCACAGACGTTAGAACTGTTACTTCACATGTAATTGTGGCTGGAGTGCCCAGAAACCCTAATTAGTTTCTGAGGGGAGAGATTGTCATGGATTTTGTAGACCCAGCAGGGACCTTCATAATCACACATGGTTCTCTTCTGTATAGTGCAGGTTGGAGAGTTTGATCCATACCTTCTGCTTTATTTAACTTGTTGTGACTAAGGCAGAACCTAACTTTTTTTGTTGTTGTTTTAAATTAATAAATTTCCTCAGATGATGGAGAATTGACTGCTTCTCCTGACCATCTCCCCCAACTATTTCCCCACAGCTAATTATCTTAAGCTTTGAACTCATGCACTGTGTTTGTAGTCTGAATTTATCTAGTCTGGGATTCAAGCTGTTGGATCTTGCTATGCCTTTTTGTGTAGATTAAAGAACTCTCTGTGCTACCAGCAATCATCTCCCCCTAGAGGTACTTACAGGCTGTGATTGCCACCTTTTAACCTTCCCTCTGATCTCCTAAGCTTGTAAGTGATCAGGGTTGGTCTAATTCTGTTCTCATTGAAGTGAGAGTTTTACTATAGACTACAATGGCAACAGTTTGACTCAATATTGGGTTCTTTGAAGATCTCACCCAGAGTTCATTAATAAGTGAAAATGCAAGTTAAGGCAGAGTCTGCTGGAGGACAAAACCCATTGATAAACTGGTTGCATAGCTACAGGGATCTGTGTCCACTCAAGCATCAGCACTTACCGAAAACAATGTCTATGTACCTAAGGATAACATGGGACAGCAACTGTGAAATCTTAATTTGGCTGGTTCTGTGGCAGCCCCCTTGAGTCCCCTTAAACAAAGCACTTACACTAGGTTTGGGAAAGGAGGGTGACAGCTGAGCAGTGAGTCTTGCAGGCCCTTACAGCAAGGTCTGGGCCTCTCTGGGGAGTCAGCAACGATGGGCATTTTAACATGGCAGAGCAACCTACATGCTCAGTGGAAAGGAAGTACTGGAATCTTGTAGCATATCTCCTTTGGAAATTATAGGTACCTTACTTTGAGCTTCAGGAGGATATCCCTGTCTGGGATTTGTGTGCCCTCTCTAGAAAATTGCTGCCATGTCACAGGGTGCCTCCTGAATCTGAAATTTCCAATCTGGAACTAATCCCCCAAACCATTCCAATAGGTTAGAGAGCCAAGCTCATTTTTGCTTTTCCTTTCCAGCCACATAAACTTAATTTTGCCTTTTGTGATGTATTTGCAGCCACTGATCACTTTGGAAGGCAGCATCACATTCACATTTTCCGTGGAAGGAATGAACACCATCACCGTTCAGGTCTCAGCAGGAAACACCATTCTTCAGGATACAAAGACTATCGCAGTGTATGGTGAGTTCTTCCCCTTTCATTTCACACAGGATTCTCCATAGTCAACATTCAGAGAGCCAGGTTAGCTGGCAGCAATGAGAGGTCTTTATTCCAGGATGGTTTGAGTGAGATTATAGATTGAATTCCAGTGTTACCATTCAGCATAATATCTGTGAAGGCCACTGACTGATGTTAGTGCAGACTGACATGATTGCAGAACACTGATCTCCTTTCCTGAGCTCTCTGCATGTGCTCCATCACTATTTGATCATCCTGCATGATTGTCAAAATATTAGTTTGTTTTGCAAGCTGTTTTTCCCCTTTCTTGGCCAGCAGAGGCCTCTTAACTCACACAAAATCTGCTCAGCTTGAAAGATAAATCAATGCTGTGTGCTGCAGTTCTGCACAGAAATCTGTACTGATTTGACATTGTTCTCATGCCTCAGAAGCAGTTAGGGCACACAAATGCCATATAATGTAGATGGAGCCTAAAACCCACTGGGAATCCCAGTTTTAGCTGATGGTGATCAATGTGGGCACCTCTGTTACAGCAACAGAGATTAAGTAAATTTTCCAAGGCTAAGTCCTCTCCCCACATTTGTCCCTGTCCCCTTCCAGTTAAGATCTCTGGGGTTTGAGGGACATCTATGAGAGTCCAATCACAGCTTCCTCCACAGGGCTTGCCTGCTCCAGAAGTCAAAATGAAGGTAACAATTAATTTACATTCCCAACACAGCTCCCTTTGCAGTGCTATTCATCCACTCAAGTAAGGAGTGATCACCTTTTTCGCTTCCAAGACACTCAAGTAATGAATCTCCCGGATTCTTCACATCTCTCAGTGAATCTCTCCAGCACACTGCTGGATTCTCTCACACTCTGTGCACCACCTGCAAATTGATTAAGCAAAACATGAGCTGCAGCATGTGTCACAAGGTTCTGACCCTTTGTTTGGCACTAAGGCATTTCACACTTTACTCACCACTCTGTCATTGTATCTGCAGAGAAGTTTCAGTCCCTGAGGTTATCATTCTCTCCAAACCTTGATGACTACAACCCAGATATCCCAGAGTGGAGAAGGGACATCAGTAGAGTAGTCAAGAGAGCTCTGGTGGAGGTAAGCTGTGTGCATAACCTGTGTTACAAGGGTTCTAGTTCCTGCTTTATTCCTTCATTAGCACTGGGTCAGCTGCTCTCTCAAGGTGTCTCGTTGTTTCCACCGCCCAGAAATGGAGAATGGACAGTGTTTGAGGCCAGCATCCTGAATTTTAGACAGGTGAAATGACCTCACCCTATGACAATCTAGTGCCCAGAGTCAGCCTTCAGTGTAAAGCAACACTGTTGTAATGGAATTGCAAATATGCTCTAGAAAACTTATGAGATCAAAATTTAAACAATTAAACAATTTTCACTACACAGAAGAGCACCACAGCAAGTGCTTTAAGTCCTTCATGTAGCATGAAGCTCACAGGGCAGGATTGGATGCTGGTTTTCCCATCAACACTATAGAGAGGCTCTGAAGTTGTTTTTCAACTATGGAACAGAATGTCATAAAAATATTCTAGTGTGGCTGAAGATTTGGATTTGAAATTGAGGAGGTAAGAAGAGATAGCTGGGGTTTTTCAGCTCAGTAGAAAAATAGTGCAAGGAATTGTTTGAAATATTGTTTCTGCTTTTTTAAAAATAAAGATACTCAGATTTTGAAAGAACACAAAGCTTATTAATGTTATTAGTAAGCTTTTATGCTATTTGTGGCTTCATCTGTGGAAAAATTCTAGAAAAACAAGGTCCATTAATCAGGTGCATGAACTTGTCTGGATCGTTTCTGAGAATTTTTTCGTGATATTTTGTTAAAAGACAGGAGGAAAAGGAAGAAAAGAGCATTTTTCTGGAGCTTGATCTTCTGACATATTTATGTCTATATCAAGTATTCAAGGATCCATTTGTCTTCAGGATGAATTTTCCGAATATAAACATCTCAATAAAACAAAATCAAACCATAAAAAAAGAATTGTAAAACCACAGTACCAAGGCTACATTCCAAAAGCAGAGCAGTGAAAACACAAAGTCTTTTTGTTATTTGATTAAAAAAATAAAAATTGATAGCTAATTATCCATCTTTATATAGCTAAATGATTCACCTTAAACAAGCCTTTGTGAGAAGTTCCTGTAAAAATTAAAGATAAACCCAGTAGATTTCTACAGCAATTAAGTAAACGGTATAAAAATGAGTCAAATAACTAAATAATTCAATAGGAAATTATGGCTGTGCTATAGAATTTTTATGAACTTTTATTAAAGTATTATATTCTTATTACAGAATATCATAGACTTGGATAAAATTCTGCATACAAAATTATAGTTCTGTACTAAAATCTGATCTTCTCTCTGGGTAGGGATAATTTCATATTACCACAAAATATCCTATTTTGTGTTCTGATCATAATTATTTGCTCGTATCATTGATTTTCTGACTCCTGTCTCCCACTTTTGAAAGAAAAATCCTTCCCAGCTTCTGAAAATGAAGGCAATAGTGTGTCTTTTTCTTGACACCTTAAAGCAAACTGTTAGGCAAGCACAAATAATGCAAGCCCTGGCTTCACAGAATACTTGAAAAGCAAATAAGAGACCTTTATATATTTAAAGGTGGTTTTTTTTTTTTTTTTCTAAATTCACATTGCAAACCAAAGCAAAACAAAAAAAAGACAGCAAAGACACGTGCTTTTCGTTGGTGTGTGGGAGAGGGGAAGGGTTCCATTTTCATGACTCCACAGGGTTTTCCCTGGACTGTCAGCAGTCACACTTGGGTTGTGCCCAGGACAAGCTCAGAAAATGGTGATTTGTAATCACTTTTGCTGACTCTTTGTCCTGCATCTGCCATTTCCTCCAATGAGCACCTCCTCCGTGCTTTTGCTCCTGAACTAGCAGGGAGAAAAATTCCTGAGATTTGGGTCAATTTAATGTTTGAGAGGCTTCCAAGTCCTTCGTGCAAGGGAATCTCTGTGGTGCCTCCATCTGCTGTGATCTGTTCTTACATCTGAGGGCACTTTCCCCCTCTCCAGCCCCCTTTAAAAGGAACCTAATAAATTCAGCATTTGAAAATGTAGGTTTAAATCAAAACCTTGAGATCCAAGTGCATTTGGTGGATAATTTACAACACAAAGAGGCAGTGGAGGAAGATGAATCAGATTATGTGTCTTGTAGTTTTGCCTAAGAAAACTTCCTGAGGGCCAAACTAGGTCCTCTTTTGCATAATAACTCCACAGTCTGATTGTATGGTGTCCACAGTTTGATTGTGATGGCGTCATCAACTCAAACGCATGACCAGAGATGACCCTGGTAGTAATGCCTGTGGGGTACTTTTTTCTGAATTTTGCCTAAGATGTCAAAATTAGGGATATTAAAATCCTAATTTAAGATTTTCAGCGAACAGGACCTATGATATATACCCTACATGGTGTAAGTACTGTGATGCCTTAACAAAGAAGCTCCCAGTATTCAGTGCCACCCACACTGTCTCTCTCTCCGTTATTTGTCTGTGTGTCAGGCTACAGGTATTTCCAGCAAGCACGTTCTGGTCGCAGTGCTCCCTGGTCTGCCCACGTCTGCTGAACTCTTCATTTTACCGTATCAAGATGCCACAGGAGAAAAAAAAAGAACAGCAGCAAACCTAGAGCAGGTATTGTGTCCATTACTTGGAGAAGTATGTGTATATATATATGATATATATATATGAGATGAATATCAGATTTGTATATGGTTAGAAATAATAATTAAGGTAGAAATGCATCTGCTTCACTGGGGTACATGTTATACACATTGCATCCTCTTTAGGTTTTTTTGTTGGTTTGGTTTTTTGTTTTTTTCATGGTGTTTTTGTGGTTTTTTTTTCCTCCCCAGCACTGGAAACAGTATTTGGAGTAGTATTTAGGAGTTTAGATTCCCGTTTGTGTTCCCAAAGTAATGTTAATTTGGCATAAATTGGTATGATGTCATATCTCTCCCTTAGAAGTCCTGTTCTACTCCATGGAAGGAGGAAGAAACCAGGAAGGATTTAGGTGATGATTCCTGCCTACAGGAATGGTGGAGCAGCTTCATAAAGCAAAGTTTAATGAAACTGTCAGGAGTCTGGAAAGCACTGCAGGACAGAGCAGGCTGGGAAAGCCAAGCAGCTCAGAACTTTATTAATTCAAGGCACAGGGATGGGGTTGGACCATGTGCCTGCCCTCTCCATGGTGCTGAAGTGAGGCTGAGCCGCTGTGGGTTGTTTTCTCTGCGCACGGCTGGAGCAGGTTATGACAGCTAAAGGACTGCAGACCCAAAAGGTCCTACTAACCAGATGGGCCTAGCAGGATTTGTAGAACACTGTGCTGAAATGTCATAGAACTAGAGAATTGTTAAGTTTGGAAAAGACCTCTAATGCCATTGAGTTCAGTTGGTAACCTAGCACTGCTGTGTGCACCACTGAACTATGTCCTCTTGTCCTCCAGCTCCTTTGCTGTCTCTCAGCTCATTACTTCAGGTTCCAGGGGCAGAGATAACTGGTCCTGAGGGAAGCACCTCTGTACCTCTGCCTCTCCATGTCCATGGCTCAAGCCATGTGAGCTTAGCACTGAGCCTCAAACCACTAAGTCACCCATATTCTTAAGCTTTCCCTTGCTCAGCATTCCTAGCTGTCATCTTTTCTTTTGACAAATGACTTTCTTCTGCAATTTTCACCACCCATGTAATAAACAAAAAATATGGAGATTTACTGCTGTGCAAAATCTTTCCTTCCTTTTCTCCTTCATTTCCCCTTCTCTTTTCTTCCTTCACAAATTGGCAAGGAAGCCACTCCATAAACTTCCAAATTTACATCTGACCCAGTTCCCCTCCCCGGCACTCAGCAGCTTACTCTATTTCTCTCTGTCTTTATGCCTCTCTTTTGCTCTCCTGTAAAAAACAGAGTCTTTGTGGCTGAGAAGAATGGAAGCCCTGGCAGTGCTCTCATGGCCCTTTTTATGAGCAAGGAGAAATGTCATTCTCAGTGTCACTCCATCAACATCTCTGGCATCCTGCAGGGTCAAAATGGTAACCTTTGGAGGAGAGAGAAACTATTTTCCATTTGCAGGCAGCTCTTTCCAGTGAAAAAATATCTTCCCTGTTCCCTTCAGGATGGTCAGAATGTTTTTCTTTCTGGTCTGTGGGAGTTGCATTCCCCTTCCTAGTTACTCTGGTAACCAGTGATGTTGTTTTCAGCGAGAACTGCCCAAGGGCCACAAAAGTGTCTCTGCCCTCTGCTCTGAAGCATATTCTGATACTGTTTTGGCATCCATTTTGCCTGTGATCCTTCACTAAGCCTTTTCCAAAGTGTTTCAGGGCTCATTCAACAGCCTCTCCCTGTGCTTGAAGTCACTGGGATGAGTAATGGGAGCAGATGTTTTTGATGACTACAGCTTAAGTTGCTTCTGAGATACTTATGATGTATAGTGCCCTTTTCTGGTAGGAATAGAAATCTGTTTTGTGATCATGGGCAAGGAACAAGCTATTCAAAGGCACGTAAGCAAGTTTGCCTGTTTGCAGGTGCACACCCAAAGGAGTTACAGTTCTGAATTATGTTTTCTAATTTAGAAGAGAAACTTCAGAGTATACAGGGAATAAAATGGGAATAGTTTTCACAAGTACTGCAATGGAATAAGGTTCCTTAAGGAAGCACTTAATTATAGAGATTCCCTTATTCATCACCTGAGCTAGACCACTCCTCTGCCATGGGTGACAATGAGGGGTATATGTGGTTTCATGGACTTTCACATTTACCAGTAAATCTCATTCATATTTGATAACCATGGGAGGCTTACATTTTGCTGTTTCCCCTTGAGGTGGAATAAGCTGTTCTGTTTCTATCTGATACATATTCATTTGGCTTTGTAAACATACTTTTAGGTCTCTCTGCCCAGCCACTCTGTGGTCTCTAGGTACATAACTCTCATTGACTTCAGAGGCACTTAGATGTCCACTGTCCCTTGGAAGTCTCAGTCTTGGTTTCCCATTTGTCAAAGTCAATAATACTCCTCCGTGCCACTCATATTTTATGAGTCTGAGCACAGTAGGCCATGAATTTTTGGATACAGTAGTAGTGGGACTGCAGAATTGCCTCGCTTGACAAATGTACATTTGCATGCAGTTTTCCATTAGAGAAGTGCATTTGTGTCTCATGCTCTCTTTGAGGCTGTGGGTAGGTGATAAATGTAATTTTCTCCCAGACTTGATGTATCACTTTCATACAAGTGTCCCAACATTTTCTTGTTTTGTGTATAATTAGTATCAATTATTTTTCTATCTATTTGCATTTAGAAATGTGAACTCTGCGTTCCTAGTATTTTCCATGGGAGACTAAAGTACCTTTAAAAAGTTTGACTGCTGTTGACAGCTGAAAAAACCTGCTACATGTGAGTCCAGGAAAGTTTTCTCAATGTGCAGCATAGGTTGATGCACTTCACTTTCAGTAGTCAGTGCAGTTATTCTTCACAGTTTCCTAAAAAATCTTGTATTTATGACCAGAATATTGTGACTTTCTTTTTTTTTTTTCCTTTTTTAATTGGGTCACTTGAATGCTCTGCTTCATTGAACAGTACAAGGACAGTCTACCACCTTGTTTAAAAATGTAGAAATAATTGGCAGTTGTCAAACACTGGTATTTGGTTTGTGTGCTGTGACTGCAGCAACACTGAAATATCCCAAATCTTGCAAAAACAGCCACACAGAATTTCCACTGGCCACTTGGGCTGGAATGCAGTTGTTAAGCCATTTCCATGGATGGACTTTGTGATTTTGATGATTATAGAATTCAGATCTGCCACTTCAAAAGCACAAAATTCTTTCTCTTCAGTGAAGGGCAAATCTCTAATTAGTACCATTTCAAGAAATTTTTGAATTATTTTTAGCACAAATCCAGTTGAAAATGAATGCTCAGTAGGAAAATATTCTACTGGAAATTCAGAAGAGGGCAGTTACGATTACTCAATTAATTTCAGTGTATGGTTTTACTCAATAGGAGGATTCTGAAGGGTTATCTTTTTTTATTTATGTATTTCACAAATTACCTACCCATGTTGTTTGCTAGTGGAGGCTTTTTGTCAAGCATAACAAATGCATCTTCTGTTAGTCAAATGAAATGTAAGCAAAAGGTACATGGGAATTCTAAAGTGATGTTTTCATATCAAGTAAAGGTTTCACTGTTACCCTGATTTCTGTTTAGTTCTCTATTTGTGTGCTTTTCCCTGGCCTACTCAAAATTACTGTAAAAGCAGAATGCGAAACAGGGGTATGAGCAAATAGTTAATGGCATTTGAGACCATTAATCTTTTCTCTGAGAAGAGCTCTCAGCATCATAGCAGAATGGAGACTTTGGCAAATGGCAACATCAGCTGGTTAGTAGCCAACTGTACTCAACATGTTGCAGCTGTGGCCAGTGTCTGTATCCAGCCAAAGAGATGGGAAATGGCATGGATGACTGAATATCAAATGGACAGTGATGAACTGCAGAGATTAAATATCCCTTGTGAATTTAAAACCATTGAGAGTGGCATTCAGGAAGCCTGGAAGCGTATACCTCTTGTGATTCTTTCCTTAAAGCAGATTTAGTTTTACATCTGCTTCCTTACAGCTGATGGTGCTTCTGTCTTATTTTATAGTTTGGGGTTTTCTTTCACCCACCCTCCTAAACTTCAGTATGCCAGCATATTTGCTTTCAGTACTTTTCTGTGATGTATTTCAGGTGTGCCCATCACAGAAATATTTTTAGCAACAAGATCATGACAGTGAAAGCCTTCAAATCTCACAGAAAATTGTGCCAATCAGTCCTGGAGATTAAATTCCAGGAAGAGATTGATGTATGGGGTAAATCATCTAATGCTAACTAGGAGAGATTTTTTTAACATCTGTACCTTTGAATGAAGATCAAGTCTTCCTCTGGGTACCTAGGGGAGGTTGGGCCAGTATTAGGAAGTAAAGGCAGGTGAGGAGAGAATGGAATAATACAAACCGAAAGACCTCATACCAGGGGCTTTTTTCCTTAGCCAGCTTTTCTTGATAGCTGCTTCTGTGCTGTAGGAGAAGCTGTGTATATCTCTTGCCCTAAAACCTTTGAGTTAACTCCTGCCACGTGACTATCAGCTCTCAACCCTCTCTCCCTCTCATCTTTTGCTCAGTGTACAGTGTACTCAATTCTCAAGACTGTTTTTGGTTGCCTTTGTTCATCAAAAGCGGATCCTGACTTTTATGGCCAGGTTCTCTCTAGGTTCATATCTGCTGGTCCGTTCTTGTCCCAGAGTAACCACAGGAATATCCTCTGCCTCGTGCTCTCACAGTGTCCCTGGATACTCACAGCAGCTTGAATTTAGCATCTTTCATGAAAGATCTGAAGAAATTCCTGCTGGAGTCAGTAAGTCAGTGACTGTTCTCTTTTCAGTGCTAAGGCAAGCAAGCTTTAGAGGCTCCATGTGGAGTTTCCAAGGTTATCCAGGGCAAGTGGCACAGTTTAAAGTAATCCACATTGGCCTTGACTCCTGGTTCATGTTCCCAATGATGGTTCAAGTTGCCTCCCACCAAATCAATGTGAATAATTCTTTCCTTAGTTGTTTATTGACTTGCTCAATGAATTGAAGTGTAGCGCTCATTAGTTGAGATCTTTACACAGTATCTATAAAATTATCAAGATTCTTAGCTAGTGCATACTGGCACAGTTGAATCACATTCAATTAGTCTAAACTAATTTACACCAGAGGTTTCAAAAGTCAATAAAGGTATGGGAAAATGCCCTTCTCAGTAATAATTCTGCTTCTTGGTGCACATGGTTCTTTTACAGTCCTAAATCTGACAAAATGCTAAAAGAAGCCAAAATAATTTTTGTTTTGTTCCATTTTTAAATTGGAATCTTTTTTTTTTCCATTCACAAATTGTCTGTTATTATTATTCATTATGTGTCCTTTGATGAAAAATGATACATGAAGAATAGTTCCTATTACTGAATTATTTTTGCACATCATGCTTAATTCTGCAAATGAAGCAGATAAAGTCAATGAGGCTCAGTTAAGGACCAAAACTAATTCTGAAAGCTAATTATTTTCACAAGAGAGACTCTTGAAGACTATAAATTAGGAGGTTGCTATTCTAAGAAGTTTTGTCTTCAGCTGAGTTAGTTGCATCTCCAGGAGGGAGAGATGAAGAGGGAGAGGCCTGAGGCCAACCCCAGCTGAAGGTCTGGCTGTTCAACTGGAGTTGCGTTGCTATTTTTGAAACAGGCCAAAGTACTTTGATACTTCTTTTTCTGCTTTTTAAACCAAAATGCATCCATGGTATCACTTTGAGTGCAGAAATAAAGGGAAGCACAAAACCCAAAATGTTTACCATTGAAATGGTTTTGTTTCCCCAACAACTGAGATCACCCTTTGTTTGGAAATTTAATTCAAAGACACTTTATTAATATTGTAAACAAATTACACAACTCAGAACCACTCCTAGATTAAAATCTGATAACTGAGCTAGAAAAAGACTTGATAGAGTAAGAAAGGCAGAAGAGTCTCTTCTCCAGACTCAAAGCAAATATCCTGTCTGACCTCCTCGGGACCCTATGAGGACCACAAACATTGCCAGGTCCAGCTTTGGAGAGCAGTGTCCAATCCCAACATGAATTTGGCCCTTGAGGTTTATGTAAATTGCTCACTGACCTCAAATACTGGCTTTTGTAAGCCATTATGTATGGTTTCTATTTCAGATTATTTTTAGGAGTGCAGAAATGCATTTTCACTCTGTATGTCTGTTTTGAAGAGAATCTTGTTTTCCACGTAAAGAAAAATGAAAATATTGTACCAAACAAGCAAACATTTTAAAAACATGTCTGAATGCATCTGTTCTTCCCTCAGAAGTGTGTGTCAGGAATCTCCAGAGCTGCCTGAGGAAGGCAGATGTCTGATTCTCACTAGAACTTCTGGCACTTTTGAAGATCTTAGGCTGTTACTCACTTTTTTCACTTGTTCTGATTCCATAAAGACTGAGGCAAAAAAAAAAAAAAAAAAAAAAAAAAAAAAAAAAAAAAAAAAAAAAAAAAAAAAAAAAAAAAAAAAANCAAAAAGCCACTGGGAGGACATGTAATTAATCGAGCCAAGGAAATATGCTTTATACTCTGAGCAGAATGAACAGCTTTGCTGCCAGTTTTGACACTTTGTGTGTAGTCCTGGAACAGTTACGGCTATTTCAAGCCTCTGCTGAGACACTGATGGTCTCAGGCAGAAATCATTTTATTCTGAGATTAATCTGTACAGGCTGTTGTACAATAGATTCCTCACTCAAAATCAAGTAACAATGCAATAGAGTAAAAATAAACTTCAGTTGTGACTCTTTCTTTCTCTCTTTCTTCCTTTTCCTTACTACTTCACCCTTACTGCCTCTCCACTTCGTGTTTTTCCTTTCCATCAGCCCTCCAGAGAGGGATGCTTGTTGGGTTTTCTCTCACACACACCTTTCCTGCTGGGAGGCAGCCACAGCACCCTCAGCTGCTGTTTTGGCTCTTCCCTCAGTGCCTCAGGAGTCCTCAGGCAGGCCAGGGGATCTCACTGTCCCTTCAGCTCTCCAGTGCCCAATAAAGTCTCTTGTACCTTCTCATGCTGACTTTCTGGATCTCAGAGCAGAAAGAAAAATTCCTGCAGGGTTATGGAGGAGAGTTGTTAGGTTGTGTTTGGGGTTGAATACAGCCAGGATGATGTTTTTCCTATTAGTTCCACGAGCCATTAATGTACCTGGTTTACAGCATATCTGTCTGCATCTGTTGCTCCAGTTTTAGAGATGAAAAACTTTTATAGTTGTCAATCTTGGGTATTAATATGCTCAAATCCTTAAAAAGGGCTATAATTTGCTTCCCAGACATTCTTCATGTACTGCACATCTTTGTGTCACCATCCCTGCTGCTCTGAGCTCAACAGATGGCTCTTTGAATGCAGGTGGTATTTTTTTCTTGCTATTGGAAGAAATATATTTACTGCTCATTCTGGCACCCATGAAATAAATTGTAACTTTAAAGAGATATATTTTAAAATATAAATAAAATGCCTGTAAGAGTTATTGCCAAATTGATATTGGACCAAAGGCACCTATTCAAGTGATCAGCAGCCAGAAATGAAGTGTATGAGCCAAGAGTATTGAAAGAACCATTAAGAATGTTAAAAAAATAAAAGAAGCAGATAAATCTCATACTGTGATGAATGATAGCCAAGGAACATCTAATCGTATCTGGGTAGAATTTACTGAAATAGCTCAACCAGACAAAAATGAAGAACATTAAAAAGATGGTATAAAAATTATTGGAATGTTCTTTTTTCTGACAATTTTTCATTAATCTTTGAAAAGGAATAAGGATTTATTTGAAACAAATTAAATTAAGTGGTGAGCACTAGAATCCGATTCCTCTTGATCATGGTATGGCTGTAAAAACACATTCTCAGGACCTGCATATTATGGGTTATGGGGAATGTTGTGTTTACAGTTTTCCAACCACCTCTCCCTAATCAGCTAACATGCAGAACGGTGGCTGTTCAGTTGGAAAATTGATCTCTGCTGTAAGAAATTGTGCAGCACATGAAACATCAGGCAGATGAACATACAAAACACACACAACAAACTATCAACACCATGTGTGTAGGCTTCCATTCCTTGATTAATCTGTCTGGGCTTTTTATTTTTCATGGCAACACACCTTGAACTGCTTGCATGTAATGAAGTGTGATGTGGGAAAAGTGGCTCTGTGCATATTGTGACAAACTGACTTAAAAAAAGGCACGTTTGCCAACAGATTGGACCAAAGTTTGGCTTCTTAACTGTACAGATACAGATTTCATGGAGTCTTGTCTCAGCAAATGCTCATCTTTTCTGTTGTGGTCTTTAAGGAGGAGTAATCTGTTTCATTTCTGCTGGAGCTCTACTGATGTCATCAGAGTTATGGCAAAATAATCTGGTGATCAGAAAGCTCTGTGGAATGTGTCCCCCATGAAAGAGTAACCCATAATGCATGTAACCCATAAGAAGAGAGGGAACATTCATTTTGTTTAAGCCATGTTCTGTAGTCAGTAAATACTTCCAGATTCGAGCTGGTTCTGGTACATATTTAAGGATTAGGGAGCAGCTGGCTTGAAACTCGGAGCTGGATAAAACAAAATTTGCTTTAAGAACTTGAAAATTAACTGCAAGCTGTGGCAAGGACCTAAACCATTCTTTTTTTTTTCAGATATATCACATGTTATGAACATCCTCTAAGGTCATGGAAATGGCCACTCAACAAGCAAGAAGTTACTTATTATAAGCAAGTGTGCATTAACAATTGAAATGTTTCTTTTCCCTTCAACAGTGAATGATTTCACTGACGTGCTGCTGCTGGCTGCTCCTGTAGACACTTTCACACATGGGTGGAATGTTCCTTTGGGGCTCAATTCCCTTTTGCTGCTGGGCTGCTCCCACCGAGGTGTGACAGGGCACCTTGTTGCTCAGTCAGTGCTGACCATACACAAACTGCTCTGCTGGTACTGGCAGAGGTGTCAGCTTTCATAAATCCCGTCATTGTAAGGTGATAGAAATCCGTGTTCGGAAAGCCTGAAAGATCTTTGCTTTGCCCGCAGCTTCGCTTCCTACCCACCTATTGGCAATCTAAGCAATGATCAAGAAACAAATGCATTTCCTTTTTTTTGTTTGTTTGTTTTCTTTTCTTTTTCCTTCCCAGATTTCAGAAACGCTGATCCAGAAACTGAACCAAAACCTGGTCCATTTTGAGTTGAAGCCAGGAGTTCGAATCCTTGTCCATGCTGCCCATTTAACAGCAGGTGAGTGTCCTGTTTCTGTGTATGCCTTCTGTGCTGCTGGGTAGCACAGCCAGCAATATATTGATGGTAGTAGTGTGCTATCAGCTGTATTTTAAACATTTCTTATTTTTATATCACAATAACAACACAGTGTATGAGCAGACATTAAAATGTCTACTCTACCTCCCCTTTCTATATCATGCCAAGAAGATATAGTGGCTTTTGCATTTACAGCTAATCCTTTTGTCTTCCTACGTGCAAGAATTTACTGGTTTTGGAAATGTGATATAAGTTGCAGCAGGGGTGTGTATTTCTTGGTTAGCTCTGAAATATTCAACAGCTAAGCAGTAACATGGCATTTTCAGCCTGGGTCACACAGTGCAAAAGTTGCCAGCTAGCCTTGGATATGTTCAAATATTCTGGAGTCAACAAATATTCAAAGCAGCTAAACACAGTTCAAAAGTTGTTCAGCAGTCTGAAAGACTAGAATCAATATACCTATGCTCCAAAATAAGATCAGGTAATTTGAACTTTTAACTAATCCTATCTCAAAATAAATAATCTCCAGAGTCCTGGTATCTAATTACACCTCTTCATGCTAAAACCTCATTTCACAGTACAGGTCCCATTTAACTGTTACAAGAGACAGGACAAACCAATCCATGCTCTTAGGGGTTCATTTCCCTCAGGTGCTGCTGATAATTCTGATTAGTTGATATCAGCTTCTTTTGATAACTTGAAAACTTAAACTCTCAGTTCATTTGTACCAGCAGACTCCTCTCCAGAAAGCTTTTTGTTGTATGTATCTGCCCAGCCTGGTGTCAGTCCACATGTGGCCTTGTGAGCACTAAGGAAAAGGACACTAAGAAAGGGTGTAATGTGACTGCATTTAAATCCCCCCAAAAGAAAGGCCTGGAGGTTCCAATATTTCATATTCATAAGCAGAACTTTCCAATACCTGTCCTGGGAATATTGCTGTGTGTTTCTGCTTTCCAGTAGCTGTGGAACAGGTAACCAGTTGCTCGCTTTTGGGCAGGTTAGAACCAAAAGCATATAATGTGAGCTTCAAAAATAGAGTACCTGGAATTGCTTGTAATTTTTACCAAACATGCACGTTTTTATTTGTATTTACACACAAACACCAAGAATGAGTACTTTTTGTCCATAATAGATGCAAACACTCATTTGTTCTGCAAGGTAGACTTTGTTCTACTCTGTCAAAGCCACTGGTGAGTGATTGCTGTAACTGGACTCACAGTGTCCTATAGGAACA
Organism: Pardalotus punctatus; assembly: GCA_013400915.1. Taxonomy (NCBI): domain Eukaryota; kingdom Metazoa; phylum Chordata; class Aves; order Passeriformes; family Pardalotidae; genus Pardalotus; species Pardalotus punctatus. The sequence goes on from VZTX01024381.1 coordinate 441,632, forward strand.
ATGTAGGATTTTTTTCTCTTGCAGAAAAAAAGATTCAGTAAGAATGCAAAACCAGCTTGGATGGCTGAACTATGTGTTAAAAACCCAGAGAGCAGCCATTGTGTGGTCTTTGAGGGATTATGACTTCTTAACAAGCTGCAGAGGTCATGACTGTTCTCTGTCTAAGTAAAAGGCCTAATTTCATATCAAAACTTGTCAATCGTTTAAAATTTGACAAAAAGCCATGAGAGATTTACTTCTTTGCTGAAAGCTACTGTTTTGGTTGTTAAGAAGTAAGAAGAATTGTCCTTTGGAAATTCAAGCTTTTATAAAAAATTAAATAAAATAAAGCAGGGAAACCTGGAACACAAGACAGTGCCAGAAGCAACACTTAGAAAACACAGTCCTGGGGGATTCATGTGGCCCAGAGGTGCTTCTCTGGTCCATGTTATCCCTTCTTTCCCAGCCTTTGCAGTATGATTTTGGGTTGGACTCTGGCAGCTCTGGGCTGTAGTTGGCTGAACCGCAAAGCTCAACACATGTTTTTGTAAGTGCACACACATAAATACGTACACCTCCATTTATGTTGCTGTGCCTCAGTGCACATATATATTCCCCCCTGTGTGTGCCTGGCCATGCACAGCAGCAATTTCTGCAGCAGAGGAGCTGCAGGGAGCAAAAGTGCAGGTATCTAAAGTAGCTTGGAGTAGATATTTGAGCAGAACCTGTAGAAATGAGCCTCTTGTGTGTGTGAGTTGTAGGTGAGCATTCTCGAGAGCACAGAAGAATGACAGGCATTGGCCTCAGCACATTTCAGACTTCTGTTTTCTTTGTTCAGGCCACACTGGAGGAAGGATTCATTTATGGCAATTATAGACAACAGATTGCAATTCATTCATCATGTTCATTCCTTCTTCTCATAAGATAAAAAACAAACCAATGTCCCCAACCCAACAGACAACAACTTCAGCACTAAGGCAAAGGAAAATGTGCCAATATTCCTCACAAAGCTGTTAAATAGCTGTTTATTACTAGCATCTCAGTGCAGCATTAGAGCAAGAACATTGAGTGATGCTGAATCTGAATAGGCTGGAGAGCCACTTTGTCATCCCACAGAACTGCAGAGACCCACAAAACACAGATGGAGAGGGACAGAGTGGAGATGTGTGAGGAATTCATAATAATGGAATATTTCATTCTGGTGCCTGCTTGATGTGAGAAGGGGAAGGTTTTTCATTTCTCTTTTGGCTTTATCATATGTGTGTGAAGCTGAAAATACGTGTGCATGTTATGTGTCTGCCTTAGTATTTGCTTGTTTGTGCCTGTTTCCTTGTTTCTTCTGGCCCTGCTTTAGGAGGGGTTTGTTCAGTGCCTGTGAAGAGGTGCAAGAGAGGGGGAGGATGTGTTTGGCAGTGCTTCAAGTTGACTTTGACTGCCCTGCAGAGGAGGGCACTACCTGGGCTGTGTTCTGTGTGTGAGGATGTGTGAGCTCCATGTAGTGGCCCAGCTGGAGCTGTGTCTGTCTGCAGCACATCAGGGTCTGCATGAGCAGCTCTGCAGCTGTGTGTGAAACTGCTGGGATGCTCACTGCCTTCCTCTGTGTGTGAGGGAGTGATGGAAACTCTGTTTAATGTAATTCACTCTGTATTTCTGGAAAACCCACGCTTCTGGATGGTTTGTGTGGCTTTACTTTGCAAGGGGCTGTGGCAAGATGGTGAGCAAAACTCTAAGGAGAAGTACAGAGAACCTTTTTGTCTGATTAAGATTGATTTTGGTGTTTTGGTTTTTTTCTTCAATCTGGAAGAAAGTTCTCTAACGGGAAAGCTGTGGAACTTCACATCAAGGGTTTTGTTGAGCACCACAGATGATCTGAACCCAGGTTTCTTCGCAGCTGGATTAGAAAGGGAGAGAAGCCCTGGAGATGTGTAGACCTGCTACAAGTGCAATGAGAGGAGAGGATGAGCTGTGTTTTTGGAGGGAGCAGCTTTCCGTTCAGGTTGGGATAGCTCTGACCTTCTCCTCTCTTGCAGCTCCCCTGGTGGACCTCACTCCCAGCCACAGTGGTTCAGCCATGCTGATGCTCCTCTCTGTCGTTTTTGTGGGCCTTGCTGTGTTTGTAATCTACAAATTCAAAAGGTATGACCATCTCTGAGCCATTTCCTTCTCACCATTGGTGCCTTTCACTGAGGTGTTTGGGGTTTGTTTTGCTGGGTGTTTTCTTTGTTGGAGTGAGTTGTTTTTTGGTTTGTAAAAGCTGATGCTACCTCATCTGCCAGAGTACCACACAATGATGGTTTCTGTTAATGTTTTAGGAAGATTCCTGGCCTTAATATATATGCACAGATGCAGAATGAAAAAGATCAAGAGATGGTCAGTCCAGTCAGTCAGAGGGAAAGCATACCTAATGTCCCTCACAGTGAGCTGATGAGCCCTGAGCAACTAGTAGATGAGAAGTTGGAAGTCCACCCCATAGGTAAATAACTTGCAGCATCCTGCAGCTGGTCAGACTCTGACTTATAATTGGCTAACCTTTTTCTCAGCCTCCCCTCTTCCCATATTCCTGCACAATCCTCCTCCCATCCTCTTCTGCTGCAATATTAGTTTTGCTACAGGAAACCTTCTAACTCTTCTCTCTCCCTCACTGCCACGTGATGAAAGGGAGGGGCACAACTTTAGGCTTTTTCTCTCTCCTAGTTGCTCTACGTAGATCCCCTCCCCTTCTCAAAAAATCCTGCTGGCAATGTAATTTATTTTGCTGGGGCTGATATAGTTGTGGGGCTAAGCCCCATATCCAGAAGAACTTCAGCCACCCTCACCTGGAACATGGAGGTGAGCAGGTGATTTGGTAAGTAATATCTAAAAGCTGAATATCTGCCGATGTTTTGACTGCTGGGATCTTTGTGCTGTGCCAGACCTTGTTGCCAGCAGCAATGTTAGTCTGGCTGATTCCCAAATAAACTGAGCAAAACCTGGAATCTCAGCATTGGACAGCTGGGTTTATCCTCAGGCTGACATCTCCCACAGGCCTCTGTGTTTGAACATTTCCAAAAGCAGGCTTTTTTAGGACCAAAAGTGAATAGATTTGGATGGGGCATTCTGGGATCAGTCACACATTTGCTCATGCTTATGTTTTCTGTTACCCTGGCTACAGTGGAAGTGTGTGGACAGAGCAGGGAGGTTTCAGTCTGGAGACAAGTTCTGCTAAAGCCAGGATTGCTTGGGCATTGCTCAGCTTCACTCAGGAGGTGACAGTTCTGCAGGTCTGGACTAGAGGTACCCCTGCAAATAAGGACATGCACTTATTCTAGAGGAATTAAAGAGAAAACGCTGCCCAGGGAAGTTGTGGGGTATCCTTCTCTGGAGATAGTCAGAACTCCCCTAAACACAATCCTGTGAAACATGCTCTGGGTGAAATTTTTTTAGTGGGGGGGTTGGACTAGATTGTCTCCAGAGGTTCCTTCCAACCCTGACTGTTCTGTGATTCTGTGACACAGGCAGGAGTGGAGCACAGTTACAACTGAGATTCCTTATTTGCACAGTTTCATCAGCTTAAACAAACTTTAGATCTCACCTTAGGATGTCCCTAAAATCTATTGGAGTGTTTGCTAAAGCAGCCTTGGAGTCATAGCTGCTGTAGAGAGGGAACAAGAAAAAGGGCACTTAAAGGAGGGACTGTGATGTGGTAAGATTGTGGCCTGTGAAACAGCCTGGGAGGAAAATGAAGAAAGACTCTTGATGAAACTGATGTCTAAGCTGGAAGCTCCACTGCAGTCAGTGCTGATCTCCTCTCACCTGTTCACTATGGAGATTTTTTAGCTATTAAAAGCTTTTAAGCAGCTATTCATCAGCAGACCAGGACACCCCTGCTTAGCAGAACACAGGATGGAGCGAGGGGCCCAACCTTCCCATGTGGTATTCCCCATACAGAGCAACCTCAGGCCACAGTCCAGAACCCAAGGAAAGGAAATGCAACCAAGGTAGTCTGGACAGAGGACTTCCAAAAAGCTTGTGGATCACCAAGAGGTTTCAAGCCAAGACCCGGAGCGGTGGGTCCTAAACTTCAACAATTCTTTTTTATGTCTGGTTTGGTTTTGGGTTTTTTGGGTTTTTTTTTTTGTTTGTTTTTTTTGGTTGGTTGGTTGGTTTTTTGGTTTTTTTTTTTTTTTTTTTTTTTTTTTTTTTTTTTTTTTTTTTTTTTTTTTTTGTTTTTTTTTTTTTTTTTTTTTTTTTTTTTTTTGGGGGGGTTTTTGTTTGTTTTTTTGGTTTTTTTTTNTTGTTTTTTGTTTGTTTTTTTTCTTTTGTTTTGTTTGTTTTGGGGGGTTTTTTGTTTGTTTTGTTTTGTTTTTTGTTTTTCTTCTTTGTTTCTTTCTTCCCCAGAAACCTCCAAGGCAAAATTGCTGTAAGATACTAAGGGAGAAACACCCAATATCAAGTCAGGAACTCTCTTTCTAGAGTTGGATGGGCTTTAGGCTTTGAGCTTCCCCTTTCTAAAAGAATGCAATGGTGGTGGTTCCTGCTGTTCCAGGAGCAAGGAAAAACATGTTTTCGAAGGTCACTCAGACTGCAGTGGCAAGGGTCAGTCACTGCTGGCTCTGTGCGACGTACCTTTAAAACTGCTCTTGCTGATGGTGGAAACTTAAACCCTAGGAGGCTCTAGGATAAGAGAAGTTAAAAGCAAATTTTGGGGGCAGGTTTTCCTTTGGTGCATCTATAGCATTTCTGGCTTTCTATATTCTGGCCAGAATTTTAAACATTTCTCAGCTGTGCTGCTGGACACTGCATTGAACCAGAAATTGGCCTTTTACATCTCCTAGGTTTGCAGCTGTAACTGCACTAATGAGCACTAAAGTTAAATGTGTGAGATACACAGACTCAATTATGTATCAAAAGGAATCAGTCCAACAAACTTCCTAAGAGTGTTTTTCCATCCTGTCAGTGAGATGAATGAGAAAACTGAATCAGAGCTCATTGACAAAGTGAAGAGGTCTGGACCTAGGTGTGAACAGAATAGAAAGTGCAAAGGCACTCTCCTATACAACCACCTCATCTGTTTCTGGAAATCAGCAATTTCTTTTTTAATGAGTTTTCTTTCTTTTGGGAAAACAAAGCAAGACTGTAATTGGGTGTTTCTCTTTTGTATGCTCGTTCACAAACCTTTTTTTTTTTCATCACCTTTGACTAACATTCAGGGATCCTGCCTTGGAGGAATCTGAATTAATGTCCCTGCATGATTTAATTTTCTCTCCAAACTCCGGCAGCAAAACCTCACATTCCTATTTTCTGGATGTGAGTAGTTTTTAGGCACTTCTTTTGCAAATGCAATATTTAAGGTTATTTATGAACTCTCCAACACCTTATCATTGCAAATGAGTTACACATTTCCTCTGAGGACCTCAACCCCTCCTTCCCTCCACCCCTCTGCTCCTGCCTTTCCCTCTCCTGTTCAACATGGGTGAATCATCTTCATTAGCAAAAGAACAGGACATCACCTTCAGCGTTTCAATGACAAGAAAATATTTCTGGAAAGAATGTGTCAATCTGGAATAGTTGAATCCCCAAGCCCATCAAGGTGACACCTNGGTGGGCTGGGATGTGGGGGGAGAAGGGCTGGGGCGGTGGGAGGAGGGGGGGAGTGTTTAGGGTTCTTGGCTTTAGGTTTAACTGCTCTTTTAGCACTTTGGGCTGCGGGAGGGGCAGCCGCCCCAGCAGACTTCCATAGGACACACAAAAAAAANCTAACATTCAGGGATCCTGCCTTGGAGGAATCTGAATTAATGTCCCTGCATGATTTAATTTTCTCTCCAAACTCTGGCAGCAAAACCTCACATTCCTATTTTCTGGATGTGAGTAGTTTTTAGGCACTTCTTTTGCAAATGCAATATTTAAGGTTATTTATGAACTCTCCAACACCTTATCATTGCAAATGAGTTACACATTTCCTCTGAGGACCTCAACCCCTCCTTCCCTCCACCCCTCTGCTCCTGCCTTTCCCTCTCCTGTTCAACATGGGTGAATCATCTTCATTAGCAAAAGAACAGGACATCACCTTCAGCGTTTGAATGACAAGAAAATATTTCTGGAAAGAATGTGTCAATCTGGAATAGTTGAATCCCCAAGCCCATCAAGGTGACACCTTCAAGTATCTTCCTTGACTAAATATGCTTGTTATTCACTGACTTTTATTTTGTTCTTTGCCACAGGAAGTATTTCCACAGCTGCTGAGCCCCAGAGCACAAAAGAAATCCCTACCTATGTAAATGGTTGAATTGAGGACACCAACATCTGTATCTAGAAAAGAGGGAGAGCTCACTGCATTTGGACTTTTTAATTCTTCAGATGACAAAGGGTTTTTAGCTTTAAGCCTGTGCATGTGGACATTATACTGAGACCATAGTGGAACTGCATTGTACAGGTGTTCAATTTTAGGGGGGGGTAGGGGGAGAGGAACTGGTACCACTATTCACTCCTGCGGCCCTTGCCCTCACCCTTTCACTCTCTTTTTTCTGATCTGTCTCTAATTTGTAGAAAATTCATAATGATATAGGCCAAGAATATGCATGGGGTGGGGGGGTTTCTTCTTTAGGGAGAAGGGTGGGCTGGGATGTGGGGGGAGAAGGGCTGGGGCGGTGGGAGGAGGGGGGGAGTGTTTAGGGTTCTTGGCTTTAGGTTTAACTGCTCTTTTAGCACTTTGGGCTGCAGGAGGGGCAGCTGCCCCAGCAGACTTCCATAGGACACACAAAAAAAAATCACACTGGAGTTTAAAGGCACTGAAAATATTCTTGGTCAGTCTGGTTTATGTCTCTGTTTGGACTCTGCCCTTCGTTCCTCTAGCTGCAGCTGCTGCCCGTGCCCCACGCTGCAAGGAGGCTGAGTGTGAGTGTGGGTGATGCCAAGTGCAAGGCCAGGCTCCTTCTCAGACCGCCTTGTGAGCCTGCTCACACCTGGCAGTGCCATGGGAAGGGAACTGTGCCTCCTCACCCCAAACAGAACAGAACAAGCATGCATTGCAGGCAGGAGGTTATTGCCAGCAAGAGCTTACTGTACTTTGTGCCAGCCTCACACCTTCGATTTCGGCTCAGAGAAAGCAACACCCATGTTCTGCTGAGGGCTGAATTTGTCTGGGGAAGTCCCAGGACATCTCTGCTTTTCAGAGTCACCCAAAGGCCTGTCAGTGTTTTGAAAGACACCTTGTCCAAAAAATAGGGAGTAGGGAAATGTCCAAGCACAGTTTCCTATGGCTTTCTTGTCACCCCAATTTGTTGCAGATCTGCAAGCTCCTGCCACTGTGGACAGAGAAAGGAGAATGTGGCCTGGGGCTCCTACCATGCATTTTGAGTCTCAGCACCACAGGACCACTCTAAGACAAGATTTGATTTCTTACCAGTAACTTAAGCTTGTATCTTACACTGCAAGTGGAAATGAGGATGTAGGACATGTTCACATAGGCAATGCAAAGGAACAGCAGGAAAACGGGATTAGCACACCTCAAAGTCCCCCAAAGACACTGGATATCTGTCTGAAGCCTAACCTGTGGTCATTACACCTGTTGATTTCCAGCCCAACTCAGGTAATTAAACCTAGCACCAGGATTTTGGTTTGGGGTGTAAACAGAGAAAACTGTAGCCAGTGTACACTTGCCTATGTTAGGTGGAGACAAATAGAGGCCAGTTCATAATCCGTGAGGCACACACAGCAGGCACCGTGATTCCTGACATGGGTGGGTTTTGTTCACAGACATTGCACGTGGCAACCCGAGTCAAAGCCAGGAGAAAGCAGCACGGTCAGAGTGGCCCAGAGTCCCAGGGCAGGGATTTGGTGGTGGTGGGTTTGACTTTCTCTGTCACAAACTAGGCATGAACCTAAATCAACCCACTTGCTGGCAAAACAAAAATTATACCAAGAACATTAGGCCCATAGTAGTTCAAGGATGATCACAGTACAGAGTCCTCTGCCTCTTTCTGCAGTTTCTCTGAAGACAGGCAGAAACACAGAAATTTGTACGGCTTTGCTATTGTGTTTGCAACTACAGCTTTAAGAAAGATGGGAAAGTTTTGGCTGCAACTGTATAATAGTCCCCACTGAAGTCCAACATTAGCCAACTTATTTTTATAGTAAGCCGATCAAAAAGTTTTCTTATAGTGTTGGAACTATTTCTAATTTTAAAATTACTTTTTTTGATGTACTTTTTCATCTTCTTTTTCCCTTTCGTTAAATACAATGTAGCGTAATGTATAATTGCTATTGTTTATTGCTTTTACAGTCATATTTATTAAACAGATTATGTCTCTAAATGAAGGCCCATGTTTTTGTTGCTCATTTTAGCCCTTGTCCCTGACTGGGATCACAAACAATATTAAAACAGTAAGTAGGTGATAACTTCAAAAAGACATGGATGTTCAGAAATGGATGAAAACACAAGTCCTAGAAGAAAGATGCCAGTATAAAGTTAACTTTGTCAGTCCTCAATTTGTCTGATTCCCAAACAAGCTCTGAGCAGTTCCCTGGAAATCCATCTCCATTCCCTGCCCATGCTTATCCTCCCTCTGTTAAAAGTTCCTTTAAAATACCTTTTTTTGGCTCTGCTTCTGCCAGCAGTGATGAAGGAAAGTCTGAATTACTAGCATTACAGGTAAATTTACATGCAAATAAAATGAGGCCTAGGAAGTTTCTGTCAGCTTGCCATATGGCAGTTGGATACATGTTGCTGAGAAAAAATGGAAGAAAACAGAACTCTGCTTTTTGAGTTGGGATGAAACCACCAGATCATTCCATCTCTTATAACAGGATCCTGGTTCAGTGCTCTGACTTTTTTTATACCTCAGGATATTAATTTATATATGCACATAAGTAGTTAAAGATCTGGGTATCCTCAACAAGCAAGGCTGTGGTATGACATATTACAAGTCCAGGAGTCACGAGTTTTTGCAGATCCCAGTGTAATTAACAATTATTAGCCTAGAATGTTCAAGTGGGCACTGCAGCCTTCTCCATTCAAGCTGAAATGGCCACAGTGCAGGTAACTCACTGAGGTGTCTGAAGCCATAATCTGCTTTAATAGTTTAAGCACCCATCTGAATTAGCAGGCATCTGTTCTGGCCATAAACAGGAAGTCTGGTTTGGCAAGCATCTCTCTAAAGCATTTTCAGATCATTCTCTTCAGCTTGTTGTGTGTCCTGAGGCAGAGACTGATTGTTATTTGTAGTTGTTGTTTTCTGATTTCTGTAACAACACAGTAATTCAGTGCTAATGGATGAAGGCTGTGAGAGTAAACAAAGAATGTACCAAATACTTATAAAATCCAATACTCATTTTCTCTGAGGATACTGTCGCACCTTGAGGGAACAAAAAAGTTCATCATCCTTTTTTGGAAAGAGTAGAGAGTAAAAATTTGGTTAAAAATTCAAATAAAATATTTTCCTAATTTGATGTTGATTCTCTACCATCATCTTAACGTACAGATGAGACAGACATTGTGGCTTCAGAGAGATTTATACTTTTCCACCTAGCAGGATATTTGAGCTAAGATGCTGGGTTGCCTTTCCTGGAAATCAGTAGTTGTTAGTATTCAGATACTTTTGAGGATTTGGGCCTCAAACAATTGCTTGCTCTTAAAATGTGACTACATTTAATTGCTTTAACTTTTTCTGAAAAGCAAGACTCTTGAAGTATTTGCTGAAGTGCTTATGTAAATGAAGGAGGAATTTCCAGTGACCCTAAATGAACCCTGTCTTGGTCCTGTCAACTTTTGCTGAGAATTTCTGACATTTGCATTTAGTGTGGTACCCAGAGCTGATAACAAGGGATTAGTATTTTATCTGTGTGCTGTCACCTCTCATTGAATGCATGAGAAGTTTCCTTGTCATGTTATATCTCTAGGTACATTCAGTGTTTTAAACATTACCCCTGATTGCTGAGCTGCCGTGTTCATGGTGTTAAAAAAAGAAAACTTTATTTTCCTTCAGTTAATGAGATGCTGTCCCTGCATTTCTCCATGAAACAGAATCATAAAGCATGTGAATAAATAATACTTGAGCTAAAACAGATCCTTTTAGTTTAGAGTGTTGGTATGATCTTGGCCACAATACCCAGAAGAAAAGACTGAAGTCAGATTGTTTTCTAATTGATAAGATCAAAGTGCTATCATGTACCAAGTCATTAGTCTAAGAGATACATTTCATCTCCAGTTTTAATTTTTTCATTTCCATTTTTTCCTACTGGGGAATGTGGCTTGTAGGGATGTAGAGGGATGTAAAGGAAAGGATGAAGAGGGATGTAAAGGAAATTTGTGTTGCATTTTTCTCAGTGTAAGGACTTGAAGATGTCTCCCTTCTTAGTGCAGCCACCCCAGTGCTAGGTGCTGTGTGCACCTCAGCAGTAAGGGTGAAAAAATCAGGGAAAAATTAGTTTTCTCACCACCTCTCTATTGCAGGTTGGGTCTCACATTTTAATCTTGGGCCATTTTGGTGAGTGGACCTTAACCAGACCTGCTCTACACACTGCAGAGAAAATAAACTGGAATCTCAAAGTTTTGTGAGTTTTATGCTTTTTTTAGGGAGAAGCCCTGAGAGACAAAGGTGCAAGAGAAGGACTATAGCAAAACCGTTGAGAAGAGAGTCACCACTGTTTGCCTTTGATACAACACAGATGCAAGAAAAAACCCTCCCTTTTTGTAACAAATTCCTCCTCCAGCCTTCCCTAAACAAAGCTGGGCATGGTGACATTTCTAGGACTGCAGCTACCCTTGCAAATAATTGCTCCCCAGGCCGAGAGCGTGGGCCACTGGTCCCATGGACCTCCTCATTCCTTCTTGTGTCCCCCATGAGGCAGCTGTAGGGCAGAGCTCTGAAACAAGAATTGGACTGACAGCTGCCTCTGCTCTGGCTGCTTGCTGCAAAGAGATGAATAATGCATGCAGCACATTTGAATGTAGTGTCACAGTGTTTTCAGGGAGAAAAGCTTTGCCTATTAACCCTGCCTGCATGGGAGGAACATCCTTGTTCGATGCCCTGCAGTGAGGGGCCGGACCTTTGTCTCACACCAGAAGGGTCTGGCTTGCAGCGTGTCCCATGGTGTCTCCTTGTGGGCTGCACTCCAGGCTGACATTTTGGCTGAAGCTGGGAACTTCCCTTACCCTGTGAAGCAGACTGCTCCCTCGGAGTGATCTGTGCCTGATGTCACATCGGGTCAGTGGATGAGACTCAGCACTGTGGAGAACTGGGTGGTGTGGAACGTTTACGCCAGATATTTCACTGCAAATAACTTTTTTCCCACATTCCATACCTTCCTAGTACCACACAGAGTGTGAGATTCAAACCACTGCAATCCTCCTTCATGCTCCCCTGAAGCTACAACATGTCTAGAGCAAAGACCTGAGGTTTCTTGCATTTCTTCTGTGGCCTCTTGTGCAAGGTGGAGCTGCTGTTGGTCAGAGCTGCAATGCCCTGAGCAACTGTGCCCGTGTGTGTCGCAGGAAAGTGCTTGCTTAAGAGATCCAGAAGAAGCAGTAATAAATACACAGCCAAAATCCTATTTCAGGCCCTTCTGCAGAGTCACAGGGCTGGAGAGACCGGCCTCTGAGACATCAATTTCTTAAATAAAATCTCACAGTGGGCTGTTCATGGAATGGGTTCTCCCCTGCTGCTGCACTGGCTTGTGTAGATAAAATTTTTTTTTCCACTATAGGTGAACTTGCAGGACTATCATTTGGTTAATTATTGATGTTCCATTAGTGACTAGAAGCCCTGGCACTACTGACTGTCACAGGATGAAAGACAACTTGATCCCAAAATAATCTGCAGCTCAGGAAGGAAATTTTCAAAGCCACAGAAAGCAGTTAGTTTCCCAGATGATGTTTACACTCTGAAAAACATTTCTTTAATGGACTAGAGAGGCTCCTCATGAGTCCAGAGGCTTTTCTTCCCCACATGAAGTCCTAAAATCAGCAGCTGGGTTATGAATCTCACTTGGCATCACATTTAGCTAAGCCTGGCCCAGGGTCAGAGCCAACCTGAGCTCGGATGTGGCTGCAGAGAAAAGCTCCCTGGTCACTCTGCCAGCAGTGCTCCACCAGAAGGGCTGACCTGCCCAGCCACATGCACTCATTTTTCATTACTGGATTTTTTCCCCCCAGTTTTTCAAACCATGTTGACCTGAAAGCTTAGCACTGCTGCTTCCTCTCATTCCACGAGGGTGCCCAAAGACTGAGCCCACATCTTCCAGACAGCCTTGGCGTTTATCTGTAAAACAAAAACACTTCATTTACAGCAGTTTTTAAGGTTCCTCAGCCCTTTGACAGAGTTACAAGAGTTGTTTCTTCTCAGGCACTGTCAGGGTTATTGGAGTTAACTTCAGGGGAAAATAAACACAGGATTATTTACAGCAGCACTTGGCTGCTGTAAGTCCCAAAGCACTCAGTGTACGTTATGATATAGAAGGATTACATTTAGCAGCTCTTATCAAAAAAAGAAATTATGATCCATCCATAGCAATCTATTTTTCCTACCTATTAATCGAAATATTTTTATTAATTAAAAGCGATGATTCTTTTCCCTTTGATCATTGCATTTTTTATTTTTTTTCCCTAATTTCAAAGTTCTGGTTCCAGGGAGAGGAGATTTACCTTCCATCCTTAGTTATACTTGAACTTTTCCTTCATCTGTGTAATACTTCTAATTATCCTTTTTAATTATGATGATAATGCAGAAGGCAGACAACATTACTTTTTGACTTGTTTGAACTAGATGCGAAAAATAGATTATTATATTGGCTCTTTTTTGATATTCTGATTTCCACATTGTGCATAGCAATGTACTAACATGCACTTTTCCAAAACTTGCAGAAAAAGACCTCTACTCTTGAGAAACAAATAGATAACAAAGAGAAATTATGAGTATTTTTAGCTCTGGGGTTGGATGCCATTTTTGGATCTTGCTCTTTTCACTCATATTAATGAAAAGTCATGCACAAATTAAATTATGAGGCAGCTAGGATTTGAATACCTGGGGAAAAAATAATGACAATAATACTAATAATGAAAAATAATAACACAAATAGCAATAATAATAATAATTCTTAGAGCTTCCCTTTTTATCTAGTAAAAAAAGAAAAAGGATAATGTCTGAAGAAGCACTAACAGTTATCATGTCTACAGAGAATCTCCACCAGCTATCTACAGACACCTGCTGGCTGGATTAACTGGACACTAGACAGCCTTTGATTTTGGCATCTTTGAATATATGAGTGCTTTTTTTCAAAGAGTACTGTAAAGTGTACAGTTAAAAGGAGACTTTTTTAAGCAAGTAGAGGACTCCTTGTGTGAATTCTGGTCATAATTTTCAAAAAGCTAAAAAATCTTTATTTTTCTTGAAGAACAGAGGAGTTTAAAATATTTGTTACAAGCCCAGTTCTGAGAGTCCATCAGCGTTATCGAGGCCCATTCTCATACAGAATTTGGCATCAGATCTGAAAGATGAAATTATTTATCCTCTGAGCATTTCCACTTGCATGAACGTTCTTTATGACCTGATCCAGAGTGCTTGAACCCAGGATGGAAAAACTGTAGGAATAAAATCCCCACTCAAGTTCTGCATGATGTTGGCACTCAGGCACCTGCAAAAAGGAAGGAAAGAGCCTTCAGGGAAAGAGAGGGAGCTACCTTTCCCTCCTGTATTCCACAGGAGTCCCTTTGCTCATCATCTTGCTGGGTCTTGCTCTGATGTGGTGGCCTGGGATGGCAGGAACCTCGTGGGGTGGTTCATGGGGTCAGTCCCGTCCCATACCCCACTTCCCATCCCATACCCCACCTTACCTTCTCCTTTTGTCAAGGACATCCCAGCTGAACAATTCTCAGCTGGGACAGGAGCAGAAGGCAGGGAATGGAGAGGGGAGGGAGTTTGTGACCAGGCTGGGTTTCCTGAGAAGCATTTTGCCTTCCTCCAGCCTCCGTGTAGGCACCAACAGGGAGCTTTGGGAAGGACTGGAGCTGTTTTGAGGAGCCATGGCCATGGAGCAAACCCTGGAGTTCCACACCCAATGCTCACCTGCCAGAAACTCCATCAGCCAAAAAAGGGATCACTAAATTCCACACTGCTGCAGTCTCCTCCACAAGAGTGCTCCCAAAAGCTCCTGCCAAGAAGATTCCTCCCATCTTTCCTCGTTTAGTGACACCCTTTGCTGATTAATTGCCAAGACAGCAATGCTGATGAGTGTCATACAACACCCTCTCCACACACATTGGAAACTCCTCACTGGTCTGTTTTTAACACCAGATTTTTTATTTTTTTCAAGACTGAAGTGACATTGGAGAAAACTAAACAAACCCCCAAACAATCTGTTACATTCTTTTACTAAAAATAATGCCATTTCATTAAGAAAACAGAACTGCATTCCTTTTTAGTCAAACAGTTCCAATTTTAATTTTTTCTACAACAGTCTTTTAGAAGACATTTATAACAAAAAGGAAAAATAAAAGCCCATTTCCCTTTATTAGAAGATTCAACTGATTGCCAAATTTCCTCCCCTTCAATCCTAAAATGCCACTATATTAACAGTTTGTAGATCTTGAGACAAGTAATACCATCACTACAAATAATATTTATAATTGCAGCCAGAAGGTTCCTCCAAGAAAAAAAGCTTGTGAATCATGATGATGATTATTACCTTTTTTTGTGTTTGATTAGAGTTCTCAGTGGCTGCAAATCTGGTCCTTATTATCATATTAACCAGCAGACACAGTAAAGAATCCCATTCTTAATTAATTTCACTAGAATATTTCCTTAGCCTGAAGACTCATAAGTAAATCTTGTCTGTAAAATCCCTTTCAGCCAAACAACCATTTAACTAATTTAAAATTAAACATATTGGTTGGGATATTTCTCAGGGAATGACATTTGAATATTACTATAATATCATCGACGGAAATGTTTTCTTCCCAGCTATTAAAAAAAAAAAAAGTAAATAAAACATTTTCTCAATTGGATTTTTTTTTTAAAGTGAATTCAGCCCTTGGCCACCTTAAAAACCAGAATCCTTTGTTTGCCCACTGACTGTAAGGACTAAACCCTGTTCACATCACTAATTCCCACCTCTCCTCCTGGGCAGTCAGAGCATGAGGCAGGAGCTGTGGAAGCTGTGCCCTCTCCCAGCCCGCTCCTGATTTCAGCAGAGAGAGTGCAGTGACTGTCTTGAGCACTAAAAAACCAAAACCATGAAAAACTTCAGCCCAGTTATTGCTTTGAGCTTGGTGGTGTTTACCTGAGCTGGATAATTCCTTTGAAGAGGCATCCCTTCTAAATTAAAGCACTCTTGTCTTTTTGGGGTAAAGATTCACTTTCAGAAGAAAGTGAATTATGCCAGAAAATAAAAAGTATCATACAGGGTTCTGTGGAGGTTTCTCATAACAGCAAACCCATTCAATAACCTGATAAAACAGCTGTGCAGGAAAGATGAGCCCCTGGAGGAGGTTTAGAAGCCTCCAGGACTTTGAGTTTGAACTGGAATTGTAGAGGCCTACTACCATTTTTCTCCAATTAATCCAATGATAGGGTAGGGGAAAAAAAAACAAAACTGTGGAAGGGCAATTTGGAAGTTAAACTTTAGATACTCACACCCTGAAGGAATCTGTCCCTCTGACTCCATCTATCTCTAGGGCTGGGCATTGTTTAAACATCCTGGTTTTGTAAAAAAAATAGAATTAAAAATAAAGATATAAGCTGGAAAAAATTGTTTTGTTGCTTATGAAGGCTCTTTGCCTGCTTTTTGAGCAATGCCATGTAATCTCTTGTGAGCAGGGCACTGGGAAGGAAAAGGCTCCAATAATCACTACAAATTCTACATCCTCAGGCAGACAGCCTACTGATAAGTCGTTCCACAAATTAGCCGTGGAAATCCTTCCTTCTGGGAGGTGGTAAGTGGTGTGAGCAAGGCAGTGCTTGGGTAACAGGATCTGAGCACTGAAGGTCCTGCTTGTACATCTGCAGAGGCTTTTCACCCCATTTTCATCCTCCATGTCACACTCCGACAATTACCTGCTCATCAGAACAGCTCCCAGCCCAAAGCACTTTATTTATCTCTGAACCGCTCTGAGGGTGAAGCACTGCTTCATAGCACTTTTCCTGGAATATATTTTGCTCTTCCTGATCAAAATTACCATGCTGCCTTTTTTTTTCTTTTTTTTTTTTTCTTTTTTTTCTCTTAAAATCCTTTAATCAAGTCATCAGGAAGGAATTTTAGCGAGACAAAGGGAGAGCAAACAAAATGGCTCCATTATGAAATGAGAACAGACCTCACCCTGCCAAATTTCCAGCACAGTGGGGCTCTGCCCTTGCTTTGGAGGAAGCTGCGAGGGTTGCGGTGATACGTGCAGGCAAACAGGAGCTCTCTGGGGTGATACTGCTTTAATCACTTCAGTGAGTAAGAAAATCAGCCTCAGTAAATTGTCATGTAACGAACTCATGAATAAAAACCAGCGAAGCAAACCCTGCTGCATGGGGCGACTCTTACTTTCTATAAGTCCTTTCAAACTTAACGCCGGGGGCTTAGCTGAGTTTGGCTACAATTACATAAGTTAATCATGACAACAAAAAGAAAGATAAAAGAGCCATTGGGCCCAGGATTGCAGGGTCTCACGCATCCCATGGGAGAGAGATCTTCAGCTGTCACCGGATGTCTCTTGCCAGCTGGGGAAAGACCAAGCAATTTCTGCACTTCCAGATAAAGAAACTTTTTTGTTTGCCTCAGTTCCACGAGGTCTTTTTAGTAGGACACGCCAAGCAACTGCTTATCAGAGTGATGGGATTTCCTAATTGCTTCTGCTCCAACAGACAGGCTGTGGATGAACCTCCTCTCTCAGCAAAGTGAGAGGATCTACTAATTATAGCCTGGGTGTTAATGTAACCTTTGGCACAAGGCAGGAGTGCTTTAATTAGGTTGCTCTCAGCCCTTGTGTGTTTGTGCTCTCAGCACATATTGCAGTTTGGTCTCTGCTGCTGTCGGGAGTGCGAGGCTGTGGTGCAGCCACAGGGTGTGGTGAGGTGTGGCTGCAAGAAAACCTGCTCATGAGCGAGAGAGACATCAACTGGAGTGCCAAAAAGTGAGGAACAGGTGAAAGTCCTGCCTGTGTGGCTGCCACTGGGAGATTGGCTGGATTTTGCTCCATTTCATCATCCATATTGTCATTTAGAGCGCTTCTAATGACTGCTCAGACAGGATATTTTAGCTGTCCACGCGTTGCAATTGCCCTTAAAAAAAGGCCAATTGATGTCCTACTGAAATCAGCAGGAGCTGATTAAACATTCAGAAATTGTGGTGAATGGTATTGGGTGGGAGAAACCAATGTCATTCCACTGACAACTTCAATAGAAACCTGACAATATCCGGCTGAAATCATCCAAATGCTCTTGAAGTGCACTGGAGTTATACCACTGCCTTCAGTGGGATTCTAATCAGAACTCATGACTGGATAAGGCATAAAATTAGCATGTTAGTCTGCAAACATGGAAAAATTGTATCAGAAATGCATTTTGTTTCATTTAGGCAGATGTG
Source organism: Pardalotus punctatus (assembly GCA_013400915.1). NCBI lineage: Eukaryota > Metazoa > Chordata > Aves > Passeriformes > Pardalotidae > Pardalotus > Pardalotus punctatus. Next base: position 459,152 of record VZTX01024381.1, read on the forward strand.
ATTCCTCACTACCTCCACCCTTCCCTCCATTTGTCCTCACAGCTTTCATTACCAGAATGCTAATGTAATAAAGTTAACTTGCTTTGTTGTAGAAAAATTATGCCTGAATGCTTGGAAGAATAATCCCTACCTCGACAAAGGTAGAGTTTAAAATAAAACAAAAAGTAAACCCCAGAAAAATAAGAAAAGTTACTTACCTTAAGTATACAAATATATATATATAGAGAGAATAATTTTATACATTACCTTAATAGTTGCAACTGACAATTTCAGGAACAGTGTCAAAAATAACAAAATGATGTTTTGCTTTTTGTTTGCATGGCTGGATGTGAAGGGAAAGGAGAAATAACACTATGAAATGGTTTAATCTTCATGATTTAGATGAATATGCCCAAAATACTTGGAGTGATGAATATAACCAAGAGATGGCAGCAGTTCATGCACTATTCATTTACTTCACTTAGTTTGCAACATTTTCTGCCTATAAGGTACAAGGAAATTAAGTTGTGTTTAGCTTATCATACAAATTGTTTCCATTGTTATTAAAGGAAAGGAGGAGCAGAGACAGGAGAGAGGGTGGAACAGTCTGATGAAGGGATGTGGGAATTTGTTTTAGGCACACACCTAAGGTCTCTTTTTGGAAAGAAATGCTTGCTGTATAAAAGAGCTAAAACCCACCTCCAGTCAGAAATCTCTTAAGCATGTACATGCAGTACAGCTACACTTTGAAGGCATTAAACACATTTCCAGGGGTCTGCTGTGGTTCTAGGACCGTAAATCCACATCTCATTTTCACAGGCAAGGATAACTGCTACCATCTGGAGAAGTTACATTTGCTCTGAAGGTGGGATGATCTAAACAATGCTCCAGTGAGTACCTTCAGCTTGGCTTCTCCAAGGAGATGAACTGCTCCAAGTTCAGATGTGGTGTGCAGAAGAGAGAACCACAAGGTCCATGTTTGCCTACAAAAGTGCATTAAAAAAGAAACTCCCCATACACTGAATCACTAGTTTTGTCTCAATTGTGCACACTCAAGGCACCTCTTTCTTCAGGACTGCATCTTGTAAGGGCTAAACACCTTCCAGTGGCTTACACCTTTTTTTGTCTATGAAAATGTGACACCTGTAAAATCTTACAGCTTTTTTTGGACAGGCAATAGACTTAGAGAAACTAAAATGACCTCATTTGGGAGGGTAGACTACATCAAAGAGAATGTGGGGTGGATGAGGTATTGCTACAACAGTCAAAGGAAAAATCTGCACTTAATCACATAAAGGACTGAACAGAGCAAAAAAGACACACTCCAACTCCCTGATTAATTCAAGGAGGAAAATTTTGCATTAAGATACTGAGTTAAAACATCTTGAGGGATTCAGTACATGTTTGGTGGCTTGGGAAAAGATTATTACATCAGTAAAACTTACATCATACTCAGTATTTCAAACAAATACAGATAATCATAGACTTGCTTATCTATCAGGCAGGTACCTAGATAAATATTCAGAAAACCCTAAGTTGTCACTGGACTAAATATCTTTGCATTGTGATCAGGCAGCTCTACCATCACTGTCTTTCAGTGTTAACAGGTTATGCTTTGTTCCCTTCTCTGCACCAGAGACACATGACAAAATCCAGAGTGCAGATATTCCATCTAAGGTGGCTTTAGGTGTGGTTCAACACCAATCTGTGGCCTGGATGGATGAATGCTAAATATTGCCCAGTTAAAATGACACTGTTAAGTTGTTTCAAGGACTTCATTCACATGCTCTCATAGTGTGACACAGCATGACATGAAACACTCATCTCTTCATGTGCAACTAAAGAAAGCAGCAAGGCATGGAGATTGGAATTATACTCTATTAATATAGAGAAGATTTCTCAAGCAAATTCCAATGCCATTTAAACTTTAAAAAAAAAATCTGAACATGTCAAGATTTATATAATGAATTAATATGCATTAAAAATGGTGCTAAATTAGCACTTCAAAATTAATTAATGAGTAAGGCTCTGCAAAATTGTTTGAAAAGCTTTTGTGTCATCATCATGAATTTACTTCCTAAGTAATGTGGTACCCTTAGATTCTGGTTTACAGGCAGTAGCTATTGTCAAGCTACAGTTATTTTCAAAATTATCATGGGCCATAAATTCCTTGCTTATTATAAGTTAAACTCCAGAAAGACTGGACATAAGCAAAGCACTCCTGGGAAGACCTCAAATAAAATTTATGTGAAAAATGCAAAGCATGATTGTAATGGTTGGTTGAAAATGCAGATAGCCTGGGAAAAGAAGAAAAGGTAGGATGGGAGAGCCGCAATTTTTGAGGAGGTCTTTTCATGTAGTCAAATCTGTCTTAGTGCCAGCAATGTAGGAAGTCAGTGGGTGTCTGATTATCATCTTCTGAAGACAGAAAAATTGCCATTGTAACAATTTTTTAAAATCAGATGAATTTTAAAATGATAATTGAGTGTATATTTTGCAGCATTCTTTGGTTTTTCTTTTTTTTTTTTTTTTCATTTCCTTCCACCTTGCTTTCTCATTCAAAAGTTTCCCCTTCTTCTATCATTGACAGCTTGGAATAGGAATAATGTATTTTGTCTTCAGCTTAAGTTCAGTGTGTGTTTCTGAACTACTTGGCAGGGGGTGAGGGGAATCCCTTTGTAATAGCTTCTAAATAAATTCAGTATCAATTTAAACTATTAGAGGAAGTTAAATAAAAATAATTAGGATATTAAAATACTTTGAGCATTCCCAATCACTGGTTTATTGCAAAGCTGGATCTTTTCCAAGAAACAATCATAGAATGAATACATTAGAATGTTTCCTTCTACTTAATATGAGACCATTTGCTCATGGAAAGATGATTGATAACTTGCATTAAACACAAAACCAGACTGATTTGCAGACAAGCTTGAGGAGGGGCTGGAAGGAAAGGAGAATAAATGTCACATTAACAAAACATTGCACAGATGCACATTCACACACATTAAGTGCATTAACCAAATAAAAAAGAAAACAACATAAAAGCTTTCACAGCACTTCTTCTCATTAGAAAAATATACTAACCCTGTGCAATGTAACTGCTAAATACACCCTGGCGTGGGGGAAGAGAGATATTGGAGATTCTGATTGCTCTGAACCAGTTCAGGAAAAAGCAGGAGCAGGGTACAGGGGGAGACAAATGTAAGCTGATTGCAGTGTTGACTAAGTTATTGCATCTCTCTTTTTTCATGATTCCTCTACCATCCTCCTTCACAACGTGAAGAATGATGTCTTCAAAACTCTGTAGCCTGCTGGGACTGGGGAGCATAAATAAGCTGGTATTGTGCGAGTGTGGGGCTTTGGGAGTTTCCACGATCTTGAAAGGGTCTGAGCAAAATACCTTGCTTGGCAGTAATTTTTTTGTTCCTTCTAGGAAAGAAGAGTAATTTACTGTATCTTCCTATTAGCTTTCCTCTTCTTTCTTTTTGTCCCTCCTGAATAAAATAAGAATTGCTGTACAGGATCAGACTAAGTCTGTCTATCAGATGGTATCCATTTGCAGATTCTCAGGGAAGAACATAAGGAACAACATAAACATTCAGCCACCTGTGATCAGTGCTTTGCCTTTCTGAAGACTGAACGAATAACAAACCCCTTTTCTGTGCACTGGAGTCACTGCTTGGGTGAGCAGGTGCTCACAAAGTTGCGGTATCACCCCAATGTAGACACTAAATAGGAATCCAGTTCCTGCTGTAAAGATCCTTGCACCTTAACCTCCTCAGAATTAATCTGGGTGTAAACAATGAATCCCAGCAGCTGCAGAAGGGAATGGAGAGTGCTAGACATAGCTACAGCCTACATAAACGGGGAAGAGGAAAATTCTTGTGGACTGAATCTGAAACAAGGATAAGCATTTTTGAATCAAGTGAACATGATGCTGCCAACAAAAGACTCCAGGGGAAAATGTGTATTACAGAATAAACAAGAAAATTCTGAGTAGAGATCAAGATACTGGCTTAACTCAGGGTTTGATAATGCTGTAAATGTAGCAGGAATATTATGTCCAGGTCTGGCATCTGTAATTCAGGAAGGATGTTGCCCATTGTTCTAGAAAGAGGAATGAATGAAACACTAAAAAACATGCCCAAAAGACAAATATTTAAAGAACTTAATCTAATAGTTTTTAGAAGAGGTGGAGTAGCTTCATTCAATTTCATATGGATTTCAGTGGGGAGAATGAGTTTATTACTCAAACTCAAACTGATAAAGCTGCAGTAAACCCAGGGATTAGAATCCAAAGTTAAACAAACAATATGTGATAAGATGTACATTTTTAATCAGGAAGATATTAATCATTACAATAGTGAAACAAGAACTTTCACAAAATCACTGGGCAATTTTAGATTAGCATCAAATGCTTATAGATCTTGCTGGCCTTTGTTTTCTTCGTAAAAATATTCTTTAGAAAGAAACTTAAACCGAATGTAGCTCAAACTAGTCGCAATATCCCCATTATATGAGTAATCCCTTAGAAGTGCACTCTGGGTCCCTTCTGGGTTCTATAATGTAGAAGCTGATGACTCCTGAAATACTTAAGGATGTTCAGCTGCAGCTGGTGGAGCACAACTCTATCTCTGCAAACATATTTCAGTGCCATGGCAAAGCAAAACCATACCTGCTGCAGTGGGCCAGTGATATTTGAAAGTAAACCCCTCAGTTTTTAATTTATATGCCCTAAGATCCCTGTTTAAAAATGTGTTTCCTTTCTCATAAGTCACTGCATAACTCCCTGTTAATCCCCCTCATTTACATTGAGTATTAGCTTTGTACAGAATGGTACTAATTAATCCTGCATAACTGTAATTTGGTGGCAGGGCTGCACAACAGGATGAGAATTAGCGTGGCACTGGCTGCCGGGTTATCAGATCCACTTTCTGGGTAAGTCCTATTATGTTCTGCAGGATGGGCACGGCACACAACGAATTTAATTACACAGCCTTTCAATCAGCTTGCTTGTAAGCCTGGGAACTATCTTCCAGCTTTTCACTGTACAGAAAACAATGCTTTTTCTGAAGCTGCTCTTGCATTGTGCTTGACTAGCTGCTCACTCTGCTTGGATGCTAATTACTGGTAGTAGCTAATGACTAATGACATTGCCTGCAAGGTCATATTCCTAGATGACACCAGAGTTTATAAACACTCTCTCAAACTGGTAATGGTCAGGAGTATGATTTACAGCAAACAGCCCACTTTCTGAATGAAATACAAATTAACAGATCACAATAAAAATAATATTACACTAGTTAAAAACATGGATAAAAAAGTAAATAAATAAAAATAAATAGGTAAAGAAGCAAATATAGTCTCTACCCCACTTACTGATGAAGTGTGATGTTGTCATACATCATTTTCCCCAAAGGGACATTACTCATTAAGCACTGTCCATTAAAAGACCTGGTTTATACTGCTGGGTCTGGCAGTGACCTACCCCCATTTCTCTGCCTGATCCCTCCACTGCTCTTCCTTCCTGGTTTTTTTCAGTTTCCTGACACCAACATCACCCAGAAACCCATCCCATGGAAGTGCCTCAGACTGGCTCAGCACTATCTGTGGATATAAAGAACAATATGAAGGAGTACCTCAAATCTACAGTAGAATGAAGCAGCCTTTGGAGGTTCTTCTCCAGGATACAGAGTAATGAGGCTCCTAGTTCTGATGGCTTGGTTAAGCACTTTGAGTTCATTAAAAGATCCATACTTATGCCTGTTTATTTCTCTTCTTTTCTCTGCCACCTAAGGAAAAAGGGATGGATTAGTAAGGCAGGCTTTTAGGCTAAAATGTTGGGATTATAGAGATATATCACTGTATTTCACCAAGAACAGAAAAAAGCAAGCCCATGCAAGTGGAAACAGTCAGATGTGAGAAAAGCAGCTCAGGACTACAAAGGGAATGTTGGAGATTCTCCTTGTTTCATTATTTATATTTCCCAACAGTGGCAAAAAACCACATTCCTATATTCCATATAAAATATAATGCACTTAATTGATCTAAGTAATTTCAAGGCTGCTGAATAGCAGAAGCCTCCAGAGTGGAATATTCTGACTTAATGATCACATAAAATTGCTCGAAGTGTTTTTAATGTCATTGTAATTTTTGAGTTTATTTAATAGTTGAGGGGGAGAGAGGGTAACATTAAGAGTCATCTGCGTGGCTTGCATGGCCGTATATAACAAATGAGACATGCCTATGCCACAAAAACCATTATTTTAAAATGGCTGCAGTAAAAATGCAGTTATATTGAGCGTTTGCTTTAGGCCATGACACAATTTAATGAGCATGATATTGCACTAGGATTCAGGACTCCTCAGATTTGTTTCCAAGTGTTTGACCTTTTAACAGTCAGATCTCTTCTTGCTTCCACTGATTTCTTCCTCTTTCTTTCCCAACCTCAGCCATTCAGTTCATAAAACGTTCATCCAAGAGCTGTACAGTTGTAATCCACTTTACATCTGCAGAGTATAGGATAAAGAAACTTCTGTATATATTTTTATTTAATAGAGAATGATAGAATGGTCTGGGTTGGAAGGGACCTTAAAGATTATCTAGTTCCAGCCTCCCTGCCTCTGACAGGGACATCTTCCACTAGACCAGGTCGCTCAGAGCTCCATCCAGCCTGGCCTTGAACACTTCCAGGGATGGAATATCCACAGCTTCTCTGGGCAAACTGTTCCAGTGCCTCATCACCCTCACAGTACAGAACTTCTTCCTAATATCCACACTAAACATACCCTCTGTCAACCTAAGGCCACTTCCCCTTGTCCTATCATTTCATGCTCTTGTGAAAAGTCCCTCTCCTGCTCTCTTTGCAGCTGCTTTAGGTACTAGAAGGTGCTCAAAGGCCCCCCTGAAGCCTTCTCCTTTGCAGGCTGACACCCCCAGCCCTCTCAGCCTGTCTTTATAGGAGAGATGCTCCAGAATAATCTCCCTCACACGTTGCAAACAGCTGCCTTTCATCCCGAATCACCCAAACCATGGTAAACTTCAAACACTTTTTTTCTCCCCGGCCTAAGGCCAGACTCCCTTGCAGAAGAGAGTCAAGACATTGACAAGCCAAAAGTGGAAAGGCACTCTGGGTCTGGTTTGAAGCCCAGATGGGTGTGATGTGGGCAGCCTGCATAGGCACTTGTTTCAAAACAATGAGAAGTGGAGCAGCAGCACCTCTTGCTGGGTGCCTTTATTCTCCCCAGCCTTGCCTTTGCCTGCAGTTGAAGTTTTTTCCCCAATTCCTACCAACAGTGTTCAGAATTATTTTGTAATATTAAAACAAGAATTAAGATTTTAAATCTAATTCCACATTCTTCTCTACTCCTACCCCTCTGGTCTGTTTGAAGTTATTTTAATCTCCTCTCAACCTTTCATTTTTTTTTCCTATTGGACTTGTCTAATTTGCCTCATTTCTAAGTCATGATGATATCCTCAAGACACCAATTCATAACTTCCTCATGTTGAAATTGTTCATTAAAATCTAATTTTTGCCATCTAATTCTGACTTTTTAGCTAATGAAATCAGAGTAATTATAAACATCCATCTTGCAACATTGCATATTGACATTTGAATATAAAAACTCAGAATGGAAGAAAAGCATCACTGGAGAACTTCTTTCCTCTATCTGCAAAAGAAAGTAGCTCAGCCATAAATATATAGATTAAAATGCTCTCCTCTAAGTTCATCTCAATATTAACTTTATCCCACCATTAAAGTTTGCCTGAACATCAACTGTAAGGGACCATATCTAATTTTACGAGATATGTTTGGTTTGCTCAGATCCATTATTTAACAAAGAGAACTGAAATATGCAGAAAGAAAGGTACAGCTCATGCTGTATTTGATCCAGAGCTCCACAAGAGCTTTAACATCTTTCAAAAATATTAGAATATATTGAAGGAAAGAATCACTCAGGAGAACTTTTAGTACTTTTTTTCTAGTCTTATTTTAGTTGATGATTCTAGACTAAATTAATGGCTGAATTTTACAGGCTCACACTATACTAAGACTTCCTGTGACACTAAATAGCTATCCACAATCTTACAAGGTTATGAGAAGAATATATTTATATTTTTGATTTTTTTCAACCTGCACTAGAAGTTATAGACCCTAATTGATATTAATATATTGCTGCAACAGTCTGAAAAATGTAAGGATGAGGAGAGACAGTCAGACTTGTTAGAGGTTAAGTTATCATCACCACAGCATGACGATCTGATCCTGGTTGCAATTCTGCAGTGACAGATCCTTTCAAAAAAGTGTAGTTTGGAAAGAAGAATGGCGATTCTACAGATATATCATTTAAAAATTGGCTTTGCAAAATCAGAGGTAAGGCATTGCAAGGATGGTCAAATAGGTACACTGTTATCAAAAAAGAAAATGTTGAAAATTATTTATGTAATGGGATCCATTTGTATAAACTTCCTGTTTTTCTCTGCTGAGTTTCTTGCCAAACTGCTTTGTGAAATGTGGGGATGCTCACTTCTCATTTGGGCTCCAGTGAGGCAGCCAAACCGCAGATTGTCTTGCAAATGGGCCCTGCTGGGCTTCCAGGTCCTGCCCACAGAGCCAAGTCTGGATGAGCTGAATGCCCCAGCCCGGAGCAAAGTTCATGTCCTGACTAATATGCAGGCTGAGAAGCAAGGTTTGAACTCCACTGCAACTGGGAATTGACTAAAAGGTGATAGTAAGTGGACAAGTTTAACTGTTTTTTGGTTTTTCTTTATATCTAAGAGTTTAGACTCCTCGATTAGGCCTTATTCTAATTTTTCAACATTATACAAAGTAATACTTTGACGTTCTGTAACCTTTTAAAAAAAAATTGTTTATTCTGTTTTTCCAATGAAGCAGTAGATACAGTCACTCAAGAGAGAACTGCTGGGAAGAGCAAAAATGCCAGACAAATATTCTTCACTCAGAGTGCCTCAGCCACAACAGAGATGCTCTCTCACTCCATATTTTACACAACTGCTCAGAAGATAAGTTTGTGTAGCAAAGGCAGCTAAAGTCATCATTGCCAGTCCCCACAACATACAATTACTTTGATTCATGCAATCTGCCTCTGTGATGAGATGTCTCACAGTACATACATAATAACCACCAAGACAACTATTTAGTTATTATGGCTAGATGATTATAAATTCATTTTAATCAAAAGCTTCAGCATTGGCTGGTTCGATATCTGTTGGCAAAAATACTTCTCTTGGCAATGGACCACTGCATTCACAGAACAAACACAAGGGAGACTTGTTTCAGACCCAACATCAGTCAAAGGAAAATATTCTTCATGGACATTAATGGACAGGGAATGGAGAATGGTGTGTTTGAGCAGCAGAGATGAGGGAGTCCTGCAGGTAAGAGCACGTTCTGACAAGTGTTTCCCAAAGATGAGCACAGACTGATGGATTCTCCAAAAATTTGCAGCTGCAGTTTTTCAAGCCAGAATCATGAGCCTGTGCCTGCAGCTTTTGTGTAGTATGTCCTGATGAGAGAACTGGTGGGATGCTGACATTGGTTGGCACCCAGGACTGCAATGACTCTGGATTTATCATTCATTAGTTCTTGCGAAAACAACACCAGAATTTCATCCCGTGGCAGTCAAAAGAGAAAGAACCTGATACTTCATACCACCCAAATGTTTGTCCAGTTTCAAAGCAGGGAATGTTAATCCTCTATGGCAGCCTACTGGCTCTGGTTCTACTTGGAATGGTGCATAGGGGTTACTCGGAAAGCCAGCTTTCTTTTGGAAATGAAAAGGGTCTGGAAATTGCTGAAATTGAGTATTAACATGAACAGAAAAAGGCTCAAACAAAGCAGTCTTACAAGAGCTATCATTTACTTCTGTTGCCAGTCGACTGGTGTTAATGAACTGCACTTCAGAGGTGCCAGAACATAACTTTTCCAAAAGATGTAAACAGAACAAATATTTTCAAAGCATTGAACTGGGAGAATAGTACTTACAATACTTTGGGCAAAGCTAATGAAGAGAGGATATGGAAAAATGATCCGGACCTTGGAATGTCTTTGCTTTCAATTCAGTGCTCATTACGAAGATTTTGTAGCAGGAAGGACCAAGTCAAGGATTGCCAGGGCAGTTAAGCCAGATCAGGTCCCCACTGCAGCCTAGAGCTAAACAAAGAGCTGGTGTAATTGTCTGATGTCTTCCTCTGGGCACTGAGATCCACAGCAAGATGCCAACAGTGGCTTGTTTGTCCCACTGCAAAACCCTAAAGATGGGTTAATACTATTCTTACAGGATCAAAAAGGCAGCAGAATTAAGGGAAATTGATCCTCTAGTGCACTCAGACCAATTTTTTAATTTTCCTTCACATGATTATCTGAACCACTGTCTTTTGCTATCACTGGTGCAGGGCCCACATACCCATGCCAGCAGCCTGAGTGCTATTGCCAGCAATTTGTGTAATTCATCAAGAAGCCATGCTGGGATTTATTTAATTTATCCTTGCATTCCATGACCTATGATGCAACTCTCTATATAACACTCTGAATAAGCCATCCCTGCTCACCAGGCTTTTCCCCAAGCTTAGACACCACAAGTATGTGAAGAAAAGACTGTGAAGCCAAAGAACATAATTTCACTTTTTAAAAGGTCTTGGCTGGCATCATCTCACCTAAGCAGAAATTCTGATTAGGGAGTCTGATCACCTTTGGCACCTCATGTCTTCAGTGAGGAAACATGCATTGATCTGAAGAGATATTTTGATCTCAGGTGTGGCTTCTCCTGTCAAGGCTTTTTTCTCCATTTCTTGCAGTGGAAGTGCATTACATCTGCATGACCTGACTTGAAAACCTCACCTTTTTTCCCACTGGGTGTGAACTGATAGTCCGTGGTTTTTGAATTATTCCCATTCTCTAGCATATTATCCCTATTTCTCTCCCTGTGAACCCTCAAATTCTTCCTCTGCTTTTAACTTATTTCCATCTCCTACTTTGTCCGTTTGCAGTATTCCCTCCCTTTGATTCTTTCTTTCTTCCTCATGGCACACTCAGTTGTTCAGTTCCTTTCTCTCTCTGATCATGTATTATGTATTAACAGTCAGTTTTCCCAAAACTGGTCTTGAAGAAATTAAAAACTGGACTGGAACTTAGCTTCTGATATCAAATTTGATTAATACTGTTATCTAAAAAGAAGACATTTTGAAAAGATATATAAAAATATAATTACAAATTTTGTCTTTCAACTGCAATTATTTTGTCAAAGAATGTAAACAAACAGTTAAAAAGCTGAAAAATATTTTCCTTTGAAAAGAGATTTTTAAATTAGTATGTGACAGCAAAAGAACACAAACCAAGAAAAAGGAAAAAATCACAGAATTATTAATTTCAAGTTTAACAGAATACCTCAGTGAGGTTTAAAATGAGTATTTTATTGTTTTTTAGAATTTTTGTTTGTGTTTTTAAAAGTTTGTTGCCATTAAACTGTGAGCAATTTTTTGCAATCTTTGGTCTACCACAGAAATGAAAGATCTATTACTCACTAAATTTTGTCTTCTGTTCCTCCTCTCCCTTCTATTTTTGAATTGACAATTGTCTCTTTGTCTGTCTGCCATGGATATTACACTGTCTCTCCAAGATCTAGTCCAACCTCTCACACAATAGCACTCCCTGGTCTATAAACACTAACAAATTAATGCTGCATTCAATGGAACAAAGCAGCGCTGTTGACAGAGACTGAGGGCTAGCAATAGACAAATCTTAGATGAATTTGAAATGTGATAGAGCAGCAAAAGGAGGGGGGTGCAATCTTAGGCTGTGGTCAGAGAGACATTACATTATGGAGAAAAAAAACAAACAATAATTTTCCTCTGTACAGCTTGACTATGGCTGCACCTGGACTATTGTATTCATTCCAGGGTGCTGGAAGAGATATCAGCAAATGGATTTTCAGAGAGGAATGCTGTAGAAACTGGAGAAAGTTTAAATGAGATGAATAAGACAGCTGTGCTCCTCTGGGCAGCATGGCACAAACAGGAGCATAGTTGGGAGCAAAGTATGCGCTCCCAGGGATTTGGGATGTGGAACAGGCTTCCAAGGAAGGTCAGAGCATCCCTGATCCCTCTCTAGTCTGCATCGACATCTTTATCTACAGCTCCAGCTCCATCCTTCCTTTTCCTTCAAGATAAAACCTTCTGGAACTGTTTTCTCACAACCAAGCTGCATTAGCAACTTCCTCCTTGTCTGCGGGTAGAATATTTACCCTCAGGAGAGCAAAGCTCCAGATCATCTGCCAGAAGTTCATGGTCTCTGCCCAGCTGCATGGGCTGGATCTTTGGACAGTTCAGTTCATCCTTCACCTGTCACAGCTGGGAGAGGCAAATACCACAAATGGGTGAGCTCAAAAGGCTGTCCTATTTCCACTTCCCTCTTTCACATCAGAACTTGGCACAAGACACTTCAAGAATGGGCTACAACAAACAAGATTAATAATGGAATAATGCAAGGCCCAGCCAAGATGAAGGTCCTGATATTCTTTGGTTGTTCAAATATGTACTCTGGAAAGCTTTGAAATATCAAGCATTTAAGCAAACATCTTGTGACAGTATTTAATGTGTTTGTATCAGATTATGCAGAACATTTGCTTTTCATGATACTTTGAGAGGATCTGCACTGCTCACGACCAAGCTATAAATTATATTTCTGCAAGAAATCTGCCCCCACCAAAAGAAACACAGCAGGCTACTGCCCTAGCCCCTGAGAGTTTCTCTCCTAGTTTCTGTGGCACATCTGAGGAAGAAAAACATTCTGCTGAAGATCCTCAGTGGAGGTATGTGGTGACAGCAAGAAATACTGATTTAAACGCTAGAGAAAGGAAATAAAGCTGCAGTCATTTTATAGGCAGGAGATGTATGTAGGAGATTTTATTAGGATAAACAGGAAAAATCAAAGTCTAATGTATGTACCCAAGAGGTATTTGAAGCTAAGAACTGGTTTTGCAGTAAGAAGTAGAACTTGCTAACTGGCTCAACTATCATTTAGGAGTCCACAGTGAAATGGCTAATTTATTATACAAATTAGACCAAGGCAGAATAAGCCATTCTGTTTAATCATAAAGATTTGGGGGGTGGAAGTCTTTTATTTTTGAGCAACACTGAATATTCTAAAAAGTCAAATGTTCTCACTTAAATGAAGGCATTAAAATAAAGGGAAGAAAGTGAAAGAGGTCACGCTGTTTCATCAGGATTACTTTCAAGTATCAGTCATTAACTCCTTGGGTTTTTCATGAGAAAAACTGTCTCAAGTTTCTCTTGCAGCTAACTGAGCTGCTATATGGTGTGAGAAGTGGCTAGTTAATAGACTTAAACAAACCAAGTAAGGTCAGGGTTTCTCGTCAATATTTCTGTCTGGGGAATAAGTATGTTTTCTTTTCCTCTGCTCTCAGAATGAAATATCTATATATGCTCCTAGTGACACTAGCAATAAGTTGAATGCATGCTTGATTCGCCAATTGGTTCACAAGTACAGATAATTCTTATCTTCACAGTCAGGAAAAGTGCCAGCCAGGAGGAAAATCTGCAGTACATTTCAAGTGTTTATCACAAGAAGCCTGAATTGTCTGCAATAATATTTCCTCCAAGGAATTCTATGTGTTAATCTTGTTAGTGGCCAAATTTCTGAGGATTATGTTAAATCTGTAGTCCTCTAGTCAGGAAGGTACCTAAATCTCTCTACATCCTAACCCCTTCCTCGTTTTACCTGGCCTGTGATTGCTTTCTCAGCTCAATTACGCTGTGGGAAGGATGCAAAGATAATGTGATTCCTTGAACTCCTCAGGTCGTCCTGACCTGCACCGCTTCACTAGAAATAAATGGAGTAAAAGAAATATCAGCCACCTGAGTCATCTCTTCTCCCTATTCCAAGCAGTTTGAGAGGAAAAGTTGTGGAGCAGGTGAGACCAGACAGAAGAACAGTGCTCTGTCACTGGGAAGGCAGCCAGGGAAGTTGGCTTCAGACCTGGTTTTAACTTTTGCTGTCAGTGAAGTTCACCGTGTGACATAACGCGCAAGACCTGGGCATGCTTTGGCTGTTAAAGGCCTGGTCCAAACTCTTACGAAGGCAAAGTATCTACTAAATTCACAGGCTTGGGATTTGGCTTGAGAAGATCCAGAGTCTCATCCAAAAGTTCCTGAATTGTAGAGATGCTTCTGTGGAGAGTTCCTTGGGGAAGTGCAATTATTTTAATCAATTTTTGGGATTCACAAAGTAAGCTGCTGTTGATTACATGATTTATAGATGCTCTCCACAGACTTGGTGGGGCTTCATGCCTTATTTTACAGTGATTTTTGCTTATTATGGAAACTGCATGATAATAGTTGTTTCAATTACAAGCCTATTAGGCAGGTAATTGACAACACAAGTATACTATAAAGTTACACTTGGCTTGCTCCAACACAAGTGCTGCATTGTGGTTTTAGGCAGGCAGTGCTGATAATCAGTGAATAAATTATTTCCTAATTAACTACTTCTGTCAGAATCCCAGCTTCACTCAATAAGTTGGCCAAGAGTTTGTTTGTCTCTTTGCTTTCCACCTCCTCTTTATCATCTCCCTTGATGAGAAACTGCTCATCTGGACAGGAGTCTCGCCCAGACCCTGGCAGGAAATGCACGCTGTCAGCTGTAATGTCAACAATCAAATCTCTAAAGCTCATAGCTTCAAGCAGAAGGTCACTGAGAATAAGAGTGACAATGCTTGAAAGTGGATTCCAATTCTGACCCTTGAGAGAGGCTCCTAAGGGAGTCATGGGTATTCATTTCAGCCTAAACACTCTCAGAGACTTCTTGGAGGAGTTGCAAATGAGACCTCAAATGCCTTACAAATTTTAACTAATTTTCCTAATGCATCAGAAAAGGCAGTAGTGGTCAAATCCTGTGAAAAATTATGCACACCACATTTTTTTTTTTAAGTTAGGAAAATACAAGAAAAAAATCAAGGTATTCCTTGTATCCACCTTATATGAATCAGAAGAATGCATAAATTTTAAAAAGCTTTCTTCTATGAAAGAACACAAAAGAAAAGCAAGAACTGTCCTCTTTGAAAACTTTTAACCAGCCTACTGAGAAACTGCTCTGTTTATGTAATCTCTGAAACTTTCATTGTATGTCAGGTGTGATAGAGTCATGGCAGAGACAATAAATAAGATTCTCACATATCTTAATTTTTCTTAAAACTTTAGGCTTTCCTAGACAATTACATAAGATAGAAGCTGAACTTGTGTTCCTCAAAGAAATTCTTACATGTACTTTTCATCAAATCTTATCTAAGTTTACTCATGACCAAGTCAGGGTGCCCTTATGAGCTCTTGCTTGGAGACAAATTTCTGATCTCTCATGCTGAGATAGCATAGATATATTCTACATCCAAATGTCAGAACTGTCTGCTGTGCAGTTGGAAATACTGTCAAACCAGTTCAGAGAATCAGCAAATCATAATTTTTGTCTGGTTGCCACTGATCTTGTTGCTTTCATCACCAAAGATCACTGCAAATCTCCAACATGTAGCATGTTCTATGTCATTTCACTCCATTTTACCCATTTAGGTGTGCCCTCCAGCTTTTCTAGGAGAGGAGGTGCATGAAAAGTCTCTTCTTACAGTAGCAATTTCTCTTTAATCTCTGAATCTCTGAGTGTAAGCTGACTTTTAATTAGCAGTTTGATCCATTTTGTTCAGAGAGATTCTAGTAAGACAAATAAGGAAATGAAGTTTGTTTCATCTTTTCCTTCAAAATGTTGCTTCTCTTGTAGCAGCTCAAAAGCAGAAGAAAAAAAGAAACAAGTTCTACTTTGATACTGCCAAGGTCCAGAGAATTTGAGAATATTGCTGGAAGAAGACAAAAGACTGTGGACCTTGTTCCTGACTATATCAAGCGGATTGCATTGCCTGTTTTCTTCCCTCCAACACCACTTTTTTTTGGACTGCAGGACAGGTAGGACCTTCTCACCCAGTCCCTGCTCCTCTGTAAGAGTCAAAAGACAGCTAATTAAGAGATCTGCTTACGGAAAACAGGTCTAACTCACAGGAGGTATTTGTGACGGACAGGTGATTTTCTGCTTTAGCCATATTTTAAAGCTGTCTGTTTTCACTGCTCAGGGTTTCTAGGTGCAGTCATCATTACTAACAAAGCAAAGCACCGTGGCACTATAAAATGCAAGTTTAGCTGCAGTCCCAGTTATCCTGCTGATCCTAATCCCACCAATCTTGTAATGGCATGTGATTGACAACCAAAAATCAGCAGAATATTGGCTTTCCTACAGTTCACTAGGCTGCCAAGAAACTTGTTTCAACTTTTTCATGATAAAAAACCAATTCCAGTTATGAAGCCCTCCTCAAGATTTCAGTCTTTCAGGGGTTATGTATGCAACACTCTGTCTATAAGCATTTCTGCCTGAAAAAGTCCTTGAATGAGAGATTCATTTTCTCAGGTATTTTGAACATTCCTAGCACACTGGATACCAGACTGCAAATAATTTTATTATGTATTTATTATTCAATATGTTTATTTATTTTTGATAAATGATATTATTTCATTATTTTAATTTATTTATTATTTGTTTGCTTTATCCCAGTTGTTTATTTGAGGTTAAATTTCAATGTCCAAGTTCCAAGTTTATTTTTCAGTTTAATATTTAATTCTTAGATACTAAAATAATATGAGGTTTTTTTGTTTATTTGTTTGTTTGTTTTTCCTTTTTTTTCCTTTTTTTTTTTTTTCTTTTTTTACTTCTGTTCACAAGATTAGACCCACAGCCCGTTTCAGATATTTCTGTCTGGGACAGAAAAACCCTGTCACCAATGAAAGAAGGAAGATGATACTCAGTATTAAAATGATAAATATTTATCACAAGATAGGAGGTTAGGGCAGAAACATTTAGGAAAAGAAACCTGCTCATTTCATGTAATCTACTTAGAATGACAACCTTACAATTTATGTGAGAACTGAAATTAGGATTTCAATTGCTTCTAAATTAGAAAGTGCACATGCACACGCACATGCACAGAAATTAATAAAACCCAGAAATAGAAAGGACAACAACAATGGGATGCAGAGGGGTTTTGATTATTTCAGCATGTGGCCTAAAATGTGGCAGATTCAGCAAGATGCAGATTTGCATAATGTAATGAGACTGGAACCATAGTATCAGGAAGACAGACCGAGTGCTAATTAACTAGACACTGCAGTGAAAACACCAGCATGGCAGGATAGTGCAATGCAGGAAAGCATTCCAGGGAAAAATGGATAGCGGTGTTAATTGCATTAGGAAGAAAAAAAAAAGCAACCACACCTTATTGGCTAAAGTCCTCTGGAGCTATTGCTGCAAACTTTAGCACAGCACTCGAGAAGTTTCACGTCAGCTGGGAGTCGTTTGGAGCTGCAGGTTCCTGACAATTGTGAGACTGGCAAGGACCCTGATCAGTCATGGTCTGAATGGAGCCAGCCCAGAACTGCAGAGAGGGCAACAGCATTGGGATGGACAGCAAGAAATAAATCCTCCATCCCCTCTGGAAATGCCTGTTGTTTGTAGCTTGCCTTGGTTTTAATCTGTGCATGCAGAGCACTGGGGATGCTCTGTAAAGGACTCCATGCCCTCTTTGTTTGATGCTCTGGCAGCGTGCCATGGCTGCTGAGGAATAGTTTGTGCCCCTTTCCTTATTCTGAGGACTGAAATTTGAGACTGGGATTACTGTCTCTTGTGCATAGAACATCCCTAGTCACCCAGAAAATCCTAATGGTTTCGTATGCCTTTTTCTTGCCTCCAGGATTCTATAACCAGAGCTAAATTGATAAAAAGCTTTTTTAATAAAAGAATCATTAATATTTAACCACTGGCATTAAACCTAGAAATGTATGTGTGTCTGTTTTACACAAATGTCTGCAATCACCTATCAATAATTTAGGCACGTGAGTTTCTTTAGACACCTCCAGCACTTGTATTAACCCCGTCTTCTCTTTCTTTCTTTCTTTTGAAGGACTGGGTAGCTGTGGATGTGTGGATAACCATAAGAGGGAAGAGAATTCTGCAGGACCTCTCTGTCCCCCGTGTACCACACTCACGGAAAGGATGAGGAGCAGAAGAACACGCTTCCCAAGCCCGAGGCAAAAAGCAGAAGCATCTCATGAACTCAAGCAGCAGTAGTTTATGATTTTCACTCTGACTTCCTCCTCTACAGCCTGACAGCTAAAGCACAACCATCACAGTGGTGCAATCTTCTTTTCTGAAGGGGGAGCCTGGTTCTCCCCTTACTGCCTGTTCAGAGGGAACAAAGCTCACTTAGAAACCTCAAGGTGAGGCCATTTTCTGGGAAGAGCTCCAGAAAAATTTTAAGACGCTTGCTTTTTACTGTCATTAGATACATGGCTCTTCAAAGAGTGTGTAAGATAAGCAGGAAAGAGTTCCAAATCCTGTTTAGCAGCTAGAAATAATGATGTGTTCATTAGATGTGTGACATTGTTGCTCCAGTACTGCCACCTGACTGCAGAGATGTTCCAGCAATGGGAAAATGTTATTTACAAATGAAATTCTGAAATCTGAAAATGAGAAATGAGAGGCAATAGATGTGATAAAAAACTTTTTGACAATCTTTGATAAAAGGAAATAATTAGTCCTAAGTAATTTTTGCAGCAGGTGACAGACAGATTAGTTGAGCAGGCTAGCCAGAATCTTTTGCAGGCTTGTTGTGAATGACCCCACTCCACATACCTAACTCCACATGAAAATATTCCACTTTCATAATTTTCAGTAGAATACCTTGTCTTATTGCACCTGGCTCTTATATATGGAATTTAGACACCCTTTGAAGATCACTTAGAGGAGAACTAGAACTGGTGTTTCTCAATCAAATAGGGGAAGAAATGAATCCCAGCCTGAAAGTTTTAGTTAAAAGGGAAAGTGAAAAAGGATATTTCTGTTTGATTGTTAAAAGGTGCCCAAAACTCAGGCCAGATGCTTACATTTCAGGAGTTCCTGAGATGTGAACACTGAAGTAACCTTTTCTGGTCATTAGCTGTGGACTGGTGAGGCAACCAACAACCATGGGAAATAAAAAAACTCAGTCATCAACTCCTTTTTGCAATATTGTTTGTTGGAGACACAGGTTCATCTGCAGCCAGACAAATAAGGATGCTGAGATGAAAAAACCATAAAAGGAAAACACATTGAAATGGGAAGAAGTAGGGCAAGGATGCCTCTTTTTCTCCCCTTTTCTTTCCCTTCCTTTCAAGCTCATTAATGTTAATACACTTTGAGCCATCCCAGCAGAATTCGAGATGCTTGTTTTGTATAATGTGATCCACTGCATCCCTAGGCACTGCCCCCCAGGAAAATAAGGAAGGTCAGAGGTTTCACTGCACCTGATAAAAAAATCCTTCATCTGCATTTGCATTTGATATCACTGAGAGGTTGGATTTGGCATTTCTTCTTCTAATTTCACATCAGTATTTTCAATCAGAAGATACATATTCTGCCCTGTTCCCATTTCTCCTTAGTGCTGCCACATTCCAGGTGTATCTTCCTTCTGGGAACTGCCAATGACTTTTTCGGAGGTGAAAGCTGGTGTGTGGGGAGTTTCTACTCACAAACAGTATCCACTTCCTCGGAGATGGGTTCACCTAGTTAGCCAGAATGAACTGTGTCCCTGAACTCCAGCAGCAGGCACGGGGGAAAAATAAATGTTTTCTGACAACATGGATGAATGCACATAATGCTCTTAAATTATTTTGACGGTTTCCTCTGGGTTTCTACTTCAACTTAGGAGACCCTTCAGTAGCTGAGAGATATCCTTCAGGCAGTAAAGTATTGCCCATGGCCATACATTATCTGCAGTATTTATAATATATACTTGAATTCATCCCCACAAATCTCAGGGCTAACGCAACACTCAATCGTGCAGACAACACATACAGAAAATAGAAAACAGCACGGGGCTGCTTCCTTGGGAAAAATCTCAATATATTGGTGTGTAGTTATTAACTTCATTTGTTAAGGTGCATGCCATGATCACAGCCACAGTGTACGGCTTGCAGTATTCACTGAACTCCCAAGGAAACTCAGCCAATTATTGATTTTAAATATCAGATGCTGAAACCCTACAAACAACTATATAATTGGATTTGATCCCCAATTATTATTATTATTATTATTATTATTATTATTATTATTATTATTATTATTTTCATGCTATGCAGTGAGGAAAAAGACATGAAAAAATGTCAGTCAAATGACAACTATAGACAGAGTTTTGTGTCTTTTTTGTGGGGGTGTATCTTAACCCACTTCTTATTCCTCTTTGAATTACATCCCTGGCAATTTGCAGAAAATATATTTCAAACATTTTTTGAAAAATATATTTATTTGTTTGAAAATGTTTGACTAAATTGATTTGATTTTTCAAAAGTTTTTGTTGTTTTTTTTAAAAGTCTTATTATCTAAAAGGTTTTGATCATTATCACTTGGAGCTACCAATTCAACCACCCTAAACCTGCAACTTAAAAGGAAATATCTTCTGGAAAAACAATAACAAAAACTTCCACATCAACACTGTATGTCCTCCTTCAGTCAAGTCTGATTTCATATTTGTACAAATCATACTAGAAATTTTCCTCTCCCACTGTCCAAGTAAATTCTACATTCCCATGGAAAAATAATCATTAGATTATACAGCAAATTAGATTAACACCCTAAAAAAAGTACAAACCCCAGCAGAGAACTAGCCCTTTCTGATTCAAGATCATTCCAGTTTGCTCCCAGGCATTTCTCACCCAGCAAGAAATTCAAGGAAAATGTCAGTAATGTTTGATATTTTGAGATGTAGCTGACAGGAGAATTCTCCCTGCCAGGTTGTGGTGAGTTTTAAAATATTTTCTGTATTGCAATTCATTGTTTTAAAAAAAAAAAAAAAAAGGCTGAGTGCCATCAGTCAAAGTTTTAATATGATAAGAATAAGTATGTTCCCAGTCCATTAAACTTGTGACACATACCCTATAAATGCTCAAGGGATTAAGATGCAATATTGTCATGGTAAAACCTGTGTCTGCTGAAGGGAAGAGTGCCACTAAAATAAAGAGAAACATTGTAAAGAAATGGAGATTTTATGAGGTCAGGTATGGCAGGTAAGAGTGATGAAATGCTAATTTATATCCTTCGCAGTGCAGACCTTGCTGCTACAGCAGGAACTAATCTTCAGCTGTCAGTGGAGAAGAGCCAGTGTTGGAGACAGGCAGCACTGGGAGCCAGAACACAGAGGGACGGACTCTTTTGGAAGAGTTCTGACCAGCCCACGGCTTCTGCATCACAGAGTTCTCAGCTGCTGTCTCCCAAGGTTCTTATCCTGACATGGTGCAGTGATTTCCACAGAGCTGAAATCCCTTCCTAGTTCCCTGCAAGATCAGATTCACAGAGAGGGAAGAAAAGTGGGAGAGTATAGAGCAGCAGATTCCTGTTTTGGAGATGCTGGGAAATGGAGCTTTGAGAAGTCCTAGGACACCCTGGACACCCAGGCCAGGCAAGCTGAGCAGAACAAGGACAGATTCCCTGCAAGGTGATGGGTGCTGCACAGCCACTTCCTCCAGCTCTCTTCTCCATCAGCATGGTGTCTGCACCCAGCCCTGCTGGAGCTGGAGGATGATCTTACTTCCAATTTTCAGGCATGATTTTGTGTTGAGAACCAGCCCATGTACTTTGTCTATTTTCACACCCAGGCATTTAGATTTGGTAAAGCCAGACCATCTCACACCAGTGCTCTCCAAATGAAGCATTCAGACTCTTTCTTTCAAAATGGCATGCTTAATTCCAGAAAATGTGTCTTTTTGAGAACAGAGTCTTTTTATTAATAGCAGCAGTTTTTCAGTCTAGCAATGAACCAGCTCCCTTCATTCTTCACTCAACTTCAGCCTTTTGAAAACACATTGGAATAACACACAATAGGATCTAGGACATATCCTTTCTACCCACACAGGCATGATTTCTGGATATTTTCTATCTCTTTGATTGCTAGTCCAGTCTAGAGAGAGCTTTCCTATTTTCATACCCTTCACACCAGAGCAAAGGGAGAGGGCAGTTTCCTCCAGTGTGCAGTTACCAAGAGGAAAATAATGGAAGCTTGGCTGCATTATGGAATAACAAGATTCTATTTTTCCTCCCTTCCTTCTTTTTATTAATTCTGTTTCCAACTTAATATCCATGAGACAGAAAACTTGGGCACTTTGGAACAAGATAAGAATGGCAAGATTAAAAATAGACCCTTAAATGCTATTCAGTAGTTTGGGAGCATGCTTCATTATAACCTACGGAGGAATTCAAATAGAAAAGCACAGCTGCTTTGGATTCCTGTCCAGAGAAACCACACGAGCACAGCTTGCATAAAAATAAATGCTTTGCATATTAAGGAAATGGTCTGTTATTTGCCATAGAAACATTCTAATCTTATTCCTCCTCTTTTTAAAACCATCTATTATAGAGCTTCAGAGTAGTTCATTCATATTCTTGTTGGAATAATTTTCATGCCTTTGACCAGTGAATGGTGGTGTCCTAGCCAGGACACAGATATGAGAACAGCAGCCCCACAGGTTGATGCTTCTGGTCATCTACTAACTAATCCCAGAAATTTAAAGTTCAAAAAGTGTTTAAAAATCTTTTGAAAAAGTTAATTCCCTTAATAACAATTAAGTGGTCCTCCACCTATATCGCTATCTGCTATATCATCCTCAGACTTTATTGGATTGTATGAATATCCAGTGTCAGTCTGGTGCGTTTAACATTCATCTTACTACACGGTGCTTAACAGTACATGCTGTATTTTTAAGGCAGTTGCACAAAGCATAACATTTTCAAAGTGAAATGAGGCATCTAAGACGTTCAGCATTACCACTTTTGATCAAAAACTGAGTATTGCAGAAAATATTATGATTCCTCCACAATTCAGATCTTTACATCTCAGTGATATGTTTTTGACACGTATTTTTCTGGGCCGAGTGTAAAGTTTTATGCAAGAATTATCAGGTGATATTCTATGGGTTGTGCCACTTAGGAGACCAGCAAGAACAAACTTAAATCTGTGCTTCTACAGATCACAGACTTAACTAGCATTTATAGAGGGTGAACAATTCCTGCGCTTTGATGAAAGAAAATTGCTTGAAACTTGAGAAACACTTGACAAGGTTAAAAAAATGGGCAGTATAATAGCAGACACACACTAATGACTATGAAACCCAGTAGTGATATATTACAAATTCTGTCTCCACACCACTGAAGCCCAGAGGACTTTAGCTGTTCTTTACTGCGAACACCACGTTCCTCAGCACAAACCTTAGCATATCTATTTCAATCTCCTGTGTCAGCCAAAAAGGCAAATGTCACAACTGAAGAGTGCAAGGAATTGCTTCTACACTTTGCTGAGTTTTAATTTTACCACAAATAAAAGCAAAACAAAATAAGGATTTAGCACCACAGAATACTAGATGTGTTCCTAAAATTCTGGGATCCAGATGTAGGCTGAATTAATTTATGTAGATGAAAGCATGGAAATGAGCAAGATGTCTCTGCAGACTGCAGGATATGACACAAGATTTTGTAAAAAAAATTCCCAAGATTTTCTTTCCTGTGCCTTTTTCCTCCTTCCCAGGCGTGTTCTTTGTGTGCTACTCTTACTCCTCCACATCTCACCACTTGAGAAAATGCTGTGGGAGATCTTTAGGAGTGGAGAACATTGGTGGATGCAGCTGGGAAGAGGTCACCAGCATAGGGGAACATCACAGGCTGAAACAAAAAAATACTTAATATTTTCAGGGCTGCTCTATGCTCAGACACCACCTGTTCCACTGTCAGTGGCTCTGAATCCAGTAATGTTGCACATGATACACCCTTAAATTGAATAACTACTGAGATCTCCATTTTGATGCTGATGAGGCAGGTGATGATCTCTTCTCTATGGTGACAGTGACAGGACCCAAGGGAATGGCCTGAAATTGTGTCAGGAGAGGTTTGGGTTGGATATTAGAAGAAGGTTCTTCACCAGAGGGTGGTTGGGCACTGGAACAGGCTCCACAGGGAAGTGGTCACAGCACCAAGTCTGACAGAGCTCAAGAAGCATTTGAACAATGCTCTCAGGCTCAGGGTGTGACTCCTGGGGTGTCCTGTGCAGGAGTTGGACCTGATGATCCTTGTGGCTCCCTTCCAACTCGGCATATTCTGCGATTCTGTGAATTAAAGGCTGATCTTGTGATGAAGGAAGGAGAGAGGTGTTTAATTCTTATCCACTTGGAAAACTATCTATTCACCTTTCAAACCCGGGTAATTTAGGCAGACACAAGATGTATGACACGATGCTCTGTAACAGGGAAATGGCAGAGGAGCTTTAAAACATTTATTTCTAAGTCATGCATTCTTTCAGCCATTCTGAAGGAACAGACTGCAGATAAATCTTTAGGAAGTCATTGATTACCTTCACATTTTCTTACCTTCACAACACTGAGTGTAACTCAATTGAAGACATAAATATTTTTCTCTGTATCTACCCACTCCACAAGATCTCTCAGTAACACAGACCCTTCTGCCACAATAATGTGTAGCATTGGTGCCCCAAAAAAGACCCACCTCAAGTAATGGGGCACGACAGAGTAAGGCTGATGTGGGAGGACTGAAACTGCTCCAAAGTGAGCTTTACCTTTGGGGATCAGGAACAGAGTCACCTCTGTGTGCCTGGTACCCTTTCTTACCTCTCTGCTTAAATGGTAATATTAACTGAGACAAACAAAAGTGATAATGATGACTATTTACCCAAGAGAGATTTTACCATTTCCTACCACCTTCCAAACAGTCCCACTTCAGAAACAGGACCTAGCACACTCGGTACTTTCTGTGCCTTGTTGGCCTTGCTCCAGAGAGCTCAACAGACCCTTTTGGTAGCAGGGGCCGCTGAAGGTGTCATGGACATGTGCAGCGGTACGTGATGTGCAAATGTTAGAGCTAGAAATAACCCACACCACAAAACTGCCTGATATTACTCAGGGGTACAGACTTCATCCCAGAGAAGTTCAGGGTCGCTTGCATGGTGCTGTCTCTGAAATGCTCTCCTCTGTTTCTGCAGAAGGCTAATTAGTCCCACTTTCCTAGCCAGACTGTATGATCTCCTGTGCCACTGGTAACCTTAGATCATCTCTCATTGCCTGGAGCATACATGGGCAAATTCAGGTAAGATAAAATTATCTCAAGGGAGAAAGGGCTAATGCAAAGCCTTTTAATGTCTGTTCACTTCAATGAACCTTGTGTCCTAATAACAGTAACAGATATCCACCTGAGGGAGATTTGAAAAAGAAGTGGAGTGATCCAAACAGAAAAGGATACATTTTTTATAAGAGTCGTTTGGAATATATGTGTGAATATATATGTGAATATTACTGTAAGCCTTTAGGATAAAGATATATATGTGAAAGCAGAATATCTCTGAAAACATCTCCAGGAGACTGGCACAGGAGGGGATTCCTCTGGAATTAAATGGAATTTCACTGTAATAAAATGATGAAAAACCTGAAAATAGTTCAACAGCAGATCTGGTGGAGCACCTGTAACTTCTTGTCACTCAGCTGTAAGCTGGACATGGAGCATCTTAAATTACAGGAGAGATTTTTCAAAGCAGAAATTACTACTCCGTGATTTGGAGCAGCAAGATTGAACAGTTTGTCAGACACTTATCATTGTGCAAATCTGATAGTGCAATCTTGTCTCAGCTTAAATGCAGTCTGCATCAGCTTTTTAAGAATAATGTAGCATTTTAAAATGTACTATATCTGCTTAGTAAAATGTGTGAAAAGCCCACAACAGTTTGTTTAAACGCTGTTGTATTATTAAGGCCTGTGAGCTACCATAACCACCCTGCAATGCAGACAAAGTCTGAGGGAAGCAATTGATCAAGAGCATTAAAAATATGTTGATGCCTGTAGTTATCAATTTATCAAATCTACCCCCCGCTCTTTTTTGTAGTGAAATGAATGATGAACCTATTCCAAATCATCAATTCCCATAAAATGCATAACTCCAAATAGGAACATGCTAAAGAATTTATAAAGAGCACGGTGGGCCTGGATACATTATCTTGTTTGACATTGCTTATACAAGAAACCTGAAATACACAAATTGATTGATTTGTGTATTTCATCAAAGCTTGAGTTAATTTATCAAGGGGAGAATGCCAATTTGCATTCATCAACAGATAAAGTCAGGTTAGAGTCAAGCTGCCTGCTCACACCATTTTCATATTGCCTTTATTATACTCCCTACTCTCTTTGTTTAGTTTTAAAGGCACAGTTGTGAGACCATTCTTTTTTATTTTTTAATGTTTTCTGAAATGTTATGGGGAACAAGGCAGCAATACCACTCACTCTGTGTCTGTTCAGAACTTTTTCAATTGGTGAAGGTGAAAGTTGGCAAGGTTTTCAACCTCACTGCTGTAGTACTGACATTTTCACAACCCTGGAGAAGCCTGCCTAGTATCTCTATAAGCTGAATTAAGGTGGAATTTGTGGGGTTTTATAACAGATAGGAGGCCTAATGCCTGTGTCATCTCCCAGTTGTGTATACAGCCTGACATATTCAGCCCATGACAAAAATACTTGTACATCTAAATTCTATACTAAGCTTTAAATTTTATGTTACTTTTATTCCTGTCCCTTTTTTTTTCAACTGATATTTGTATCCTTCATTTGTCCTCCAAATCCCCCTGTTCTTTAGGGCAGTAACTCTTTCTACCAGCATCCTATGAAATCCTTCCTAATTCTGTCCCTACTCCTCTGCTTTGAGCCTGAGCCTTTGTCAGATCAGGACCAGTTCAGGAAATCCTTGCAAGGGGAAGGGACCCAGCCCTTACTCAGCTCCCTGACGGTCAGATAAGGGTGATATTCCTACTGACACCTCTCAGATGAAAGCCTCATGTGGCTCATGGGGGTTATTCTCTGATCTGGCTCACACTCACTGCACAAAGACAGGTCAGCAGTCGTGTTCACCTGCAAAATAAGATGTCCAAATTCAAGACAGGTCTCCAAGTCAGCCTAGTTCAAACACCTGTGTTTTCCACTGATTTTAATGAAACTTCAGAAGAGCTATGCTCTTACGAATTTCATTCCACTTTCCAATAAGTGTCTCCATAAGTGAGAAGTTGCATAATTCTGAGCCTAATTTCGGGTTGATTTAAAAATGCTGTTCTGCTCTTTTGGCAGCTTTATTGGCAAAATACCTTTTTGAGCTGTGTTTTCTTGCTTTTTCATATATAATTAATTTCAACAGAGGCTTATTACTTAGAGGATAAGATACTCCAGTGAAAAGATGTCACATCTGTTAGATAAGGGGACAGTGAAATCAGAAGCATTACCTGGTGTTGAGCTGAATGCCAATATTCTGTGGCTCTGATGTAATTAAACAGTACATTGCTCAATCTAGTCAGGAACATAGGAAGAGAGAAACACTATTTAGAAGAGACTGTAATGTTATTACAGAGCCTGATTCAACAAAGCACTTGAACATGAGCTTCAGATTAAGCACACATTTAATTCTTCTTCTACTGCAAAACAAGTTAAAATGAGCCTATGCACAGTTGCCTTGCAGAATATATTAATTATACTCAGAGAAGAGACTTGCAGGGACCACTTCACTGAGACCATCTCATAACCTCTAATGTATCTATCTATACTGACAATCCTTCTGTGACTGTAAAACCTTCTATTATCTTCATTAAAAAAAAAAAAAAAGAAAAAGAAAAAAATCCAAGCAGACAACTGAAGGGGTGGAGAAAAAAAGACTAAGCTCATGAAATTATTTACCCCCTTAGTACCAAAATGATTTTGGTAATGTGAAGGCACCTAATATGCTTGCACAGTTTTCTAAGTACACAAAATTATTTTAGCAAACATGGGCCAAGAGTCATAAACCTGAAAAGTGCTTTGTAACGTTTTGGGATCCCAATAGTAGATGCATGGCAAAGCAGCTGAGTTTTCCTCTTCAAACAAATATGAAGTGAAAATTAAATTCACGTTTCCTGATGCAGATCAGGACACTATAACCATGCATCTGACACAGCCCTGTTTATCAAGGTTACAGCAAACAAAACACTCTTTAACATCTGACCTTTTGGTTTTGACTGTTGCCTAGGTGTCCTTCACAGACTGTCAGGTGCTGAGATGTCAGTCTGAACCTGGTCCAGAAAAATACACCAGGTAAAGTTATACACAGATTCAGTCATCACATTGCCAAAGTATCTCAAAGTCCACTTAAACTGGTATCATAAGATACAGTTGGCTTGCTTCATTAAAAAGAAAAGAGAATTGAAACATCTAGAAGCTTTGGGAGAAAAGATGTACCACTTGTTTAAAAATGCAGTATTACAACTGAAGGGCCAATATTTTTTCTCTAGAGCTGAAGAAATTTAACAAGATAAAAATGAGTCAGGGAGAGTTTCAAAAGTACACTGATACCACAGTGGGAATGAATAGGAAAAAAAATGGAGGTAAAATGTTGAGTTGATTAATATGCTAAACTCCTAAATGAGATAAGTTCTGTTAATGAATTAATTCCAAAATTCCACTTGCCTAAATCAACCTTAAAATTCCTTATATGAATCACTTTTCTGCAGTAGTTGAAGTCAATCAAAGTTTCAGAGACTAGATGGCTGAAAATTCTTAGGGATTTACTTTAAATGCATCATTACAACACAGGGCACTTTCCAATTTCATTCTTGGTTCCAAGAAACCTGCCAGAGGGCAGGAAAATGCTTTGACTTCCATTAGCCTTTTCAGCAGGACTGTCATAAATTTCTTCCCTACCCAAGGATACATCAACAGGAAGACAGACCACTGCATGCACAAAGTAAAACTATCTGTTACACAGAAGAAAGGTGATTTGATACCAGTTCATCATCTGTGTGCATAATTCATTACATTATATGATGTGTTTAGCATGAAGAAAAAGGGAAAGGGTTGACTAAAAATAATATCAGCTGTGTTCTAAAAGCTGAAAGATATAATTTCCTAACGAGCTCATCTATTCCAGGTAGATGACTCTGCTTTTTGGTAAAACAATTGAAAATAAATTGCATTTGCAAAAGCCAGCTTGCTCAAATCCACATAGAAGGTGATTATATTCCAATGAAAATATGTGAAGCACATAACTGCAATGACAAGAACACAATAAAGCAAAATAATATTGGGAGCAAATAAAAAAAGCTTTGTGATGAAGCACTGAAGAATGACCTCAATGGCTACCTCCAGGGTTACTTTCATTATATGAAGTTGATTTTAGGACCAAGAAATATTTAGTTGCAGATGATGCCTTCTAGCATTGTTAAGAATTGAGACAACAGCAAAAGGATTAAAACATAACACAAAAATTGTATGGTTAAACAAGCAGAGACACTTGATGCAGTCCTTTTAGTTATTGCTATTATTACTATGACAATACTTGTAGATCCTGTCAATCGAAGTGCGGTGATTAGATTGGTTCTGCTCAAGAAACCATAGATGAAACAAAGTAAGAATTACAAAATGTAGTTTTGTAGGAATGGAATTTATATCTGCACAGAATTACCTTATGCCCTGTTCAGCTGAGATTTCACTGGGGAAGGTTTGGTAATATGTAATGGAGATGTGTGACAAAGCTTCTTTGATTTTTCATTTTAAACTGAATTCTAGGTATATATTCTGCAAATTCTAAATGCAACATCGAATGCTGAAATAACTTGTGATTTTTTTTCTTTGCATTTTTAAATCCATCCAAGCATTACATAATTTTCCTCCTTTGTCCCCAGGGTTTTCTGGTTTTAGTCTTGATTAGAAGAAAAGTAAATGTCGTTCCCTCAAAACCCTACTACCTGACATGTTTGTAACGGTGCTGCTCAGTCCTTCCCTCTGGGAGATGAGGCAGAGGTAGGGTATGGGTGAGGATGGACATGTGCACACTCTGGGTCAACCACAGAAACAGGACCTGAACTCAAAAAGCCAGTGGTTTTGAGTAATTTTTGTGCTCAAACACACAGGGACACACTCCTAATCTAAATACACGTTGTAAACAATGCCTTGCAATGCATGTAAATAAAAGAAAGCATCCATCTTTTATGGAACTACATTGACATACATGATACAAAGCACTTGTTTTTTAGTGTCAACCCAAGTGTGAGTCTTGGCTATTAAAAGTACCTGAATCCCCACTAAAAATATTAAAAATATTATGTGTATTCCATGACTAAAAAAAAAATAAAAAGAGCATCCAAAAAATCAGTATTCAACAACAGCCTCATATTACTTAGAGCAATTGCTTAATAGTCTTGCAATAAAAAGAAAAAAACAAACAAGAACAAAACCCCCCTCAAATGCAAAATAACCCAAAATTTGTTCCAAGAGCTTGAATAGTTAGACAAAATAATATAAATAAAATAAAATAAAATAAATCTAAAATTAAAAAAAAAAAAAAAGCCGTTTCAGTGAGCTAAGACATGGTCAATGGGATCAAATGGAATACCATTTCAAGGACAGGCTGAAAATTGCTTCCAGTTCTCCAGGACACCTTAGCACCAAGAAACACCAGTATGACTGTGCTCCTACCTGAATCCATGCCAAAAAGACCATCAGTAAGACAGAATGCAGCTGGGAATAGCTAATAGGGCAAGAAACTCTTTGCCTGAGACAGAAGCTTTCCCTGTGTGCACTTGAACTCGGCTGCTGAGGAGTTGCAGTAATAAAGTAATAAAGCTTCATGGAAGGCAGGGTGTCTTCAGGCTCACCTGAGTGCCACTTCTCTAAAGCTGGTGCTGATTTGCACTGCTGTTCTAGGTGTTTAGAGCACAGACAAAGAACAAAGCATCTGTCTGGGAAAAAACCCCAAACAGAACAGGCAGGGGATCCCTAGAAGCAGCCATAACCCCCCCTGTTTGAGTAGGAACTACTGGAATGGCAGGAAACCCTGCCCTTGCGCTGTACTGTGGATCAGTAAATAACTGGGATTTTGCATTCCCTGCAGTTTAAAGAGAAAGAATCTCACTGGAAATTAAAGCAGAGTCAGACGAAAACCTAACCAATATCAGCAGGGGAAGCTAAACAAAGGCAAGGCAACTGTTCTGTTTGTTTAAAGGCTATAGGGATGCAAAGGGAAATCCATTTGTCCCAAGGCAGGTCAAGAGCTTTAAAAGAGTATTTATACTTCTCCTTTGTGTGTAACTTGGTATAATTACTGCAGTCAGAAGAGGAAAGAAAATTTCAAAGAACTCTTTGTTGCCAAATTTTTGAGCTGGTTCAAAGCAGTAAAACTGATATTTATTATACAGATGCACATCAGATACATTTCCCAAAGCTTAGTGGGCAGGGCAGCAGAGACAGTTGCTGTCTTTCTGTGCCAGCTTGGGTTTTGGAGTGCAGTTATCCAGCCTGGTGCTGGGCTGAAAGCTGTGTTCAACACAGCAGCTTGGCTGTCATGCTGCATCTCAGGGTGGGGCAGGAGGTGCAGCTTCTCAGGCGTATTCTGGGACCTGTGCACCTGCAAGCAGTTTGTTTTGTTTTGTGACCTAAACAATTTCAAATAAATGTGACTGTACTTATGTTATTGTCTATACAGGGATGCCCCACCCTTGGAAGTGTTCAAGGCCAAGTTGGATGGATCTTAGAGCAACCTGGTCCAGTGGGAGGTGTCCCTGTCCATGGCTGGGAGTTGGAACCAGTTGATTTTTGAGGTTTCTTCCAACCCGAACCATTCTGTGACTCTACACTTCTGGCACTAAACCCAGTGCTGTTGACTTTCATAAATTGTAAAGGTATGATGAGTGTTTGTTATCTTCTTGCCTTCCATGCCTTTCATGGAAAAAAAATGGAGTAGGGCTGTTGGCACATGAGAATTTTGAAAGCAGTCTGGATCTTGGGAAGGGCCACCACAAGTGAAGATTTAACACTGAGAGCAAGGACTGAACTACTGGTTAAACCTTCACTGACTGCAGACAGGACTGAACTACCGGTTAAACCTTCACTGACTGCAGACATCTGCTCTTAGCAAGAAGGTGAGCACATCCATGTTCAGATGGACCATCCACCACCATCCAATAACCCTTTTTGAGTGATCAGAAGCATATTGTGCCCACAGAGGGGAAGAAAATTTCACGGATTCTCTGACTGCTTTCATCCCTTGGGTAGCAACATGCAGAGTGGAAGTCAGTAGGAATTATTTTGAGAAGAAAAAAAGCAACCAATCAACCAAAAACACCCAAACCCCAAAAATTAAAAAAGGAATTTGAAGAAGACAAGGCAAGTAAGGAACCCTCTTGATCAATCCATAGGTGCTTTTATGTCAAATTATGCAGAACACTTATTATAATCCTCCAGGTGCCCTAAACAACTTTTATGTGATGTGGCAAAACTATTAGTTATGAGCTAAAAAATACCAGTTATTTGATAAGAGAAATTTGATAAAAGAAACAGCACCTATGGATTGCAGGCAGAGAGTAAAAGCCATTCATCTCTGTCCAAGTCACAAGCAATTCCCCTTTCCCCATTCAGTGAATAAGCAGCTTTCAGTTTGCCACATGGTCAGAAAATAATTAGATTAACTAGGTAAAATCAAATGGTTGACCTGGTCACTGTAATTACAAAGACACAAAACCTGCTGAAGGTCTTCATGATGAGACACATCATTGGGATATCAGATCATTGGGATATCAGATCATGAGGAAAATCCTTCTCCTGAAAAAGACCCTTCAAGTTATAATTTCCAAAGTTGGGAACAACAAAAATCTAGAAAGTTCTTAAACCCAGAAGTTTGGTACAAAAATGAGCTACTTATGTACACTTCTTAATTCTATTCTTTCATAAAGATTTTGTTAAAATATTCAGTGACTTCCACTCCAGAGATGGCTGCATTTCACAGGTGAGTGAAACCATCACTGCAGGCAATATCTGTAGAGCACTTGCTAAATTTCTGTAAGCTTTATTATTACTGATTCAATCTGTGTGAGAGGAAAAAGGGCATCCAAATGGCACTTAAGATGGAATAAGGAGCCCTTCATAAAGCTATTAAGAAATTAATAATTACAGGAAGACAGATGTAATTACATCCAGAAGATCAATGCAGCCTTTAATGAAGAAGAATTTCAGGACCCTAAATACAAACTGAGACAAGAAACTTCTGAGGCTCTCCCACACACCCCTGCTGGATAAACGGGACCAAGGAACAAAGGAATTACAATGCTCTTATGCAAAACAAAATCATTCTGGGATCCTACTGAAAACTCTGAGGATGGTTTGGGCTGTGAAACCTCATCTTCTTTGACATATGAATTTGCTAGATGTTTACAAATGGTCCTAGTAAAAAACCAGTTAGTGTGTTCACTGCAAATGGGGCAGGTGACAGGAAAAGTTGCCTCCTGTTTAAAAGCTTGTGCTTTCAATGGAGATGGAAAACCTTAAGTAGCTATAAAGAAATCATTCTTTCCCACCCTGCAGAAATCTCCAAGCCATGGCATGATAGAGAAGACAAGTCTTCATCATCCTTTGCCTGTTGTTGAGTCTGGGAGACTTGGCAGGACACCTGCACGTGGACTGTCTGTGTTAGGGTTGTAGCTTGGCCAAGGAAGAGCAGGGAGAATGTCATGGCTTCCTTGCCTCCTTCATCTGAATCCTCTAGATTTAGGATGGACAAAAAAACAAAACAAAACCAAAAACCAAAAAAACACGATTGAAATAACAATTCCACCGAACAGGAACTCTGCTTCCTGTCTGCTGTGAGGAAAATAGACAAAGGGGAACAGTAATACCTGACCTTTGTAGTGGGGAATTATATGTGAAATAAGCACAGGGGAAAACAAACTGAATTAGCAAGTTCACACATCATTTAAAATAAGCCTACAGACTCCAGCCTCTCCACATAGACTTAGCCATAAAGCAGATGCCCTTCACACAGGCAAATGTATGCTATAGCAAATGGAGTGTTTTTTCAAAACACCATAGAAGAAAAAAAAGTCCCCAGGCAAACCCAAATCATCATAAAAACAGTGCAAGGGGGAATAAGCTATTGCTAAAATCCTAGCACCCTAAGAGCTGAAAATGGTTTAACATGGAAAGAATGTAAGCATCAGCTTTCAGAAAAAGGTAAACACAAAAAGAAAATGTTTTTTCCAATAAACTCTGGAAAAGAATTTCTGTTTTGATCTTCTCTCTTTTCTCTGCATCATGTCAGTACATCTCTGGGCTGTTCTTTCCTTATGACTGTCTCCAAATCCCATACATTTACACCTCATCAGGAGAAATAATAAATAATGCTCCACTCACTACATGTCTCTGGTAGATACCAAACTTAATTACAAGCAACACTTTTTCTGATCAATGGGGGAATTGGAGAAAAAAAAAATCAAACTAGTCTTAGCACAAAATGGACATTGAAGAATAGCTGCAGCTAAAACAGTGCAGAACACACTGTGGAGAACTATTCTTCATTCACTAGGAGCTAGCTCTGCTCCAGATTTGCAGCTGCTATAGCTCTGCAAGCTTTGCAGGAAGCATTTCCATTTGTACCAGCTGAAGATCCAGCTCACACTGAAGCACATTTGAAAGAATTTCCTTGTCAGTACCTGCCTGAAGTTTGTTTCCAGAACTTATCAGAAAAGTCCATTTGTTATGATGGCAAAAATAAAACACTCCTCTGAAAAGAAAGAAAATCCTCAATTATCAAACTACTGGCTTCAGCAGTATTTTTTGAGAGAGAAGGTAAGAAGGACAAAGTCTCAAGAGATTTTGAGGATTAGTGGGGATTTAATAGGAAATGCACTGCAGACAGCAACTTTTGTCAGTAATTTTGAAGACCTGGATGGTGTGATTCAACAGGATGGAAAAGTCAAAAATTTGATGCTGAAAAAAGTTTATCAACAACAGCATGGTGACATTATGAAACAACTGGCCCAAATTCTTTTCAAAAAGTCACTACATATTCCTTTTCTCAATCTTCTTAAATTCACAGTTACAATAGTACTTCTGAGTGTACATTTGACAATTGATAAATATTACAGAAAATATGCTGAATTAATTATAATACACTGAATTCCTGGATATAGGGTTCAGCTTCAAAAAACTCCCTGTTCTTATAGTAGAATACATTTGAAAATCAAAAACATTTGCTGGAAAAGAAGGATTGCTTAGCACCATACCACATGCAGCCACAAGGAAAGGGGAAAGAGATGTAGAATGCCTAGCTGGATAAAAAGGATGTCTGAGATATTTTCTAGCCCCACAAAAGGTCTCACAAAGTGTAAGTCTAGTCCTCAAAACCTAAGATATACAAGATGATTATTGGTAACAATTTGAAATGCAAACATATAAGGAATTTAGAAGACATAGCAATTTAACAACAAGGTTTTCAGTCCACCTGTATGAGTTTCCTCTTATCAGTGAGCTCTTCCCATTTAATTTTGGGAGAGGCCTTTTCTTGGCCATGGGTCTTCAAACAGGACTCAGGAACAGCTGAACTTTTTACCATTAATAAAAAGTTATCAGATTTGATAGCTCATATCTATAATATTCCCAGGTAGGGATGAGAAGGATCAAACCCAGGAACAGAGCTTGCACTGTGACTGTACTAACCCCTGTGTTACCAGGTCAGAGAATTCCAATGGATTATTAATACACAAAAAATTTCCCTAGGTTTCTTTACAAACATAGGATAAAAAAATGATGTGTCTTACAAAATGCTCTGTTCAATCTGAAGCAGAAATGCTTTTCTGTTTGTTTCAGTAATAACACTCCCCAATTAAATGTTGTCAGAGCTGATTTTTCCTTTGATTTGTTGGTTGGTGTGTATTGGATGAAAAATCGATTATTCATTTCAGAACACAAGTAAGTGTCCTCAGCACTTTTTGTAGGATAATGAAAGTATTTAGAAAGATATTAACTTCAATGACAAGATCTTTATGGGGGTTTTGGTTTTTTTCAGTTTTTTTTTTTTTTTCAAATGTGAGCATCTCAGCTTGCTGCAACATTTTACTATCAGAAACCTTCCTGATGTGTTTCTGAGAAGCAGATGGAAAAATCCCCACTGAATTGCTTTGATTTCCATTGTTATGTTCCTCTTTTAAGCCCTTCTCCTCAAAAAATAAGTTAAAAAAGACCGGTACTGTTTGGGTAGCACTCACACAAAACTTGGACCAAGGCTGTTCACTAACAGTGAAAAGTACTGCACTTGAGCAGCCTCTCCCACACGAACTTCTGAGAAAGGGGTACGAAAGTGCTGGCCATGAATCTCTAGTGCTCTTCGTCTGAGCTACAGGGCAAAAAGAAGAAAGGAATCAGGCAAACTCAATTCAACTTTGGAAGTGCTACAGGCTGATAGTTTGTGTTACGATGGAAGCCAGAGAAGCCTGTCCCTTCTGTGGGCAAAGCTGGACAAGTATTTCACACAGATCCACTTTGCTCCATTCGTGGCCTTAAAAAGCATTGGCCTGAAGTGGCTGAAACCATTTTGAGAAGCATTTGAGCATGTTAAGAGACAGTGTCCTGGGAGCGCAGTTCATGCTACTGAAACAGGACTAAAATGCATAAATCATGGCTGGAAGTGAAGACACAATTGTGTCTTCACTTTTACTGTTACAAAGATTACTTTTCACCGCTCATAAAACCTTCATACACAGGAAAAGGCATCCTACTGACAAGTATTATCAGTGATGCTCAGGCCTAAAAAAGGTAAACTGGCTAAGCAGATGGAGTTTCTTTGCCTATGAACATTATTTTTTTCCCACTCATGTCAGAAGTATGATCATCTCTTTGCTTTTTCCCTCCACCACACTCTTTGGGACCTCTTAAGACTTCTCTTACCTCATTTCCAAAGCAGTAATATATTAGTCCCCACAAAGTAGCTTAAATGTGTACATCACATGGACCATAAAACCATTTTGATTCCTCAAAAAGCAAAACATTGTTTTGCTCCCATTTCCTTTCTCCTTCTTCTTCCAGTGTCCCTCTCTCATTCTTTGCTCCCTTCCACATTGGAAGGAGCACTTTAACAACAGAATTAATTAGTCAAGCCAGCTACTCTGGCTTCATAACTCATTCCCCTTGTTATTCACTATTGAGTCATGAAGTAAAAGGTGGGTGTTTTGATCTTGAAGATAGGACAAAGATACAAAATATTTCCATCAGGTTCTGGAAGAAAGGTTACAACCTGCTTCATACAGAATTCAATTAGGAATCACAGAAAGGGGAAGCAAGTTTGTATTAATTCCTACAGATGCCAGAATGCTTTCAATCTATTTCTGTTTCAACTCTTTCCTCCAAAAGATTTTTAACTAATAATAACATTAGATTAGTTCTTTTAAAACAGTAGGTGATCAATTGAATTTCAATGCCTGAAGAAAGAAATTTAAAGATTCCCAGATGTTTCGTGGTAATAATCAAAAAAGATTAAACTGAGAAGCAATTCTGACACTAACTAAATTATCTACCCAAGTATTTCTATTGCACTGCTATCTGGGTATTTTTTATCATGAAGCATTTTCTAAGTGTTCAGCAGGGAATGTGGATATACTCAAGCAGGCAGGGTTTCACCTGTCTGTGTAAATGAAGGGCTGTAACAAATTAGTGTTTGGTATACTCCATGCGGCTTTTAGTTCTAAATGTCTGAAGGAAAGACCTTAGCAAAAAAATAATTTGGCACCTGTGGTCTTTATGCCAGTGAATGCTAGGAGGAAAATGAGGTGATCTTCTGTTGGAAATTATCAACTGCTTCCATAGAGGAGGGCCAGATGGTGGTCTAATGCTATGTTAACGCAGAAAGGGAAATTTTTGTTCTTGGAAACATTCTGAACTATCACCATTTTATTTCCACTAATATTTGAAACATGTAGGAATAAGCTTTTCTTTCTTTTCTGATTTGTGTGTATGCATATGTGTGTGGGTACAAAAGCTGAAGTGTCTGTACAAAGCTGATAAAAACATATTTAGAAAAGATATGCTTGGAAATGACAAAACAACTCTACCAAAGAAATTTAAGCTTTCTGATATTCCCAAATCTAGGCATGTCATTTAAATTTGCCGTTCCAAAAAATTAACCTTTGAGGCAGTTCGACATTTAACTGACGGCATGTTCTGCAAAACCATATCAACTTGGAGTTGTAGCCTGATTTTCTGATATTACCATTTTTCCTGATGAGTCAGGAACCATCTGGAAGAAAACCCATGTTTTGATGCTCAAAGAGAATTTATTGTGCATGGATTCATACCACATATTTATGTTAATGTTACCAGATTCTTCAGCTGCTTTCCATAAAGTTCAGGTTCTAGAAACTCATAGGGGGCATTGCTCAATAATTGAACCCATGGCCTCCTAGCGTCAGTCAACAATGTTTTTGCTCTAGCTTCATATTCATCGCTGCTGTAAGGAGAGTTAATGAGAATATAATGTTGAAGCCTCATCCTCAGTGGATATGGCACATATTTGGTGGGTCAGATTCTCCTGCATGAGATGTTTGTTGCTTTACTCATTTCATCTGCTGTCTGAGACATGTCATTAATCTAAAGTGCAAGCTCTTCACTTTAGGAGTTATTTGAACTGTTTGGAAAAGGATGGGCTCATGATAAATGCACTCAACAAAGGAGATATTTATTTCCTTCCTACTGTTTCACAGATTATTGAGAGAACAGCAATGAATTCAAATACCCTGGCTGGTGGATGTGTGAATAGACACAGACAGGTGACCAGAACAACCACAACACTATGGCTGAAATGTAAAGAGTAAATTTATTTGCTCTTGCAAAGAGGAAGCCTTGCATAGAAGATGATCCTGAAACAGCACCCCGGCAGCAGAGACACACAAGGGGGAACATCAGAAAATTCAACTTCTCAAAACAGACAGGATAAACAGCAGTAGGCATAATAGAGGGTTTCCCACACTGATATTCTCCAGGCCTTGGTATTGCCAAATGCAAAGTCACTTGAGGGAATCTGTCCCCTTCTCCCCAATTTTCAGCTTTTAACCCTCTCCTCCTAACAGTCAGTGTCTCTGAGAGCTGTGCTGTAGATTGTAGTCTAAGAGAAGGCTTCTCAGCCAGCAGATTTGCTGGAAAGAGTTTTCAGGCTGCCTCCCAAGGACCACTTCATAAACCTGAGGTCAAGACCTGGAGAGGAGATGTATGCTTCCAGAAAGCACTGAGAGAAATTCCATGCAGTGACTCCACTGAGTCTTTTGTAAAGTACCTGATGCGCATTTGAATTTGGACTTGCAACTTCTGGCAGCTGGCACAGAAACAATGCATGAGAGAAATGCTGACTGCTGCCCACCCTGCCTTTCCACCAGACTTCTCCCTCTTTCCTGAGGCAGTAGAAGGAATGGTGTGTCCAGCTTTGAGCTGCTGCAATTCAAAGCTTGATGTATTCACTTCAGGGTCCAC
Organism: Pardalotus punctatus; assembly: GCA_013400915.1. Classification (NCBI taxonomy): domain Eukaryota; kingdom Metazoa; phylum Chordata; class Aves; order Passeriformes; family Pardalotidae; genus Pardalotus; species Pardalotus punctatus. The sequence continues at coordinate 498,578 of VZTX01024381.1, forward strand.
CTGGAGAGGTGCCCAAATCTGCCATCCCTCCTGAATCACCACCTGATGCCTCGTGCTATGTTTTTAGGGATTGCCACACCGGAGCCAGGTTTGAATTAGGTAACAAATACTGCAAAAGTGATAACCAAGGCAGCAGAAGCCCAAGAGAGCAGCTACCAAAATCTTCATCTTCCTCCTCAGTTCCTCTGAGCTGTGTGGGGCTGCAGTTGACCTGAGTACATCATCTCCCCTGCTGAGACTGCAGGCAGAGAAAGAGTAGGAATTTAGCCCCTTCTGTTACAAGATGTAAATTAATATAATCCTTTTGCTTGTTTGAGGTGGAGGCATATATGTTCCTAGGCAACCACGGCTTTTGGGGGAATTTTGAAATTCTCTTGGTTATCTCTCCTAAGGCATAGACTAAGACCTGACCATTTCAGTTTTCTACTGAATATTTATTACTATTTTCTATATGGTGAGGGCTGGAGTTTGGTACAACTGGTTCTGAGTTCAGCAAGGAGCTTTATATACAGCCACTAATGCAATCTATGCCTCAGCAATACTAATGATGGAGGCACACAGATAGAAAATGGATATTTCCAGCTAAATAATAAGAAATTCATTAAACCTAAACCTGGATAACCTACCATGCATTCAATTAGAATGCTTGCCTGCCATGCGAAGCAAATACAAAAACCTGCTTATTAAAACGCCCACCCACCCCCCAAAAAAAGAAACTAAGCTGTCCTTCCAAGGAGGGTGCTCCTTCTTTCTGCCTCCCCCATTGTCACTGTTAACCTAAGAGCAGAGAGAATACATAAGAATTCCTTGGAGGGATGCAAAGGACAATCCAATGAATAATGCTGTGGGAGTGATTTGTAGCTTTCCCGAAAGCGTGAGCTGATTTGTTATGAATAGAACACAGCCTGCTGCTCTGTTGAAAGCCAAATCTGTGTGACTGATTTTCTTTTAATGCATTTATGGTAAAGAATGATCCTGCACTTGATTGCGTGACCGATCACCCCGACACATGCGGCTGATATTCTACCTGAGCAATCATAATTCTACACGTACCGACAAAAGAAAAAGCCCCAAAAAAAGAGCAATGTTTTAGCTGACTGCCTTACTTTCTCATTCCACTAGTGCAAAGGCCATCTGATTTAAATTCTTTAAAGACACATCAGTTGGAAAGAAGCATTTCAGGTTATCATTTTAAGATTGTATTTGCAGTATGGTTTAAAAGAACAGTATATGTGGATTTTGACTGGGGAGACCATTTATTGGAAAAGTAAAACCTGGTAAAAATGTGTGGGATTACATAATTGATTTTTGGCTGTTCTTGCTAATTAACAAAGTTTTAATAAGCCTGTAATTTACCTTGAGTAACCAGATATAAACAAGATCTCCCTTTGATGGCAGAAACTTACTGTCCCTGTAGGACTGGGAGAATTAAATCCTGATATAAGAAGTTATCTTTGTTCAGAGTGCTTAAACATAGCCACATATCAGGAGCTGAATGGAAGTTATTTGGCATAATATACTGAAAATAAACTTTATATTGTCCCTGCCTGTTGTCCTGCTTCTGCAGAAGACTGTTTTATAACAGAAACAGCCCACGAACAAGAAATGTTGGCAAGTGCCCATTTTTGCAAGAGATATCAAAGTTATTTCGTAATAACTTTGGTGTATCCCCTGCAGAATGGGAGAAAATCCACTGGAAATTGCTTATGCTTTTAGACACCTGGGAGAAAGGATATTAGATAACTCCCCCAGAGTCTGACCCAGGGCTGGAAGAAGGAGATCTTTAAACAGATGAAAATGGCAATGGCTAGAGAATACAGCATAATATCTTTGTCTCCTACTTTCTATTCATTAAAAAGAGATATCCTCTTGGTTTTCTTTTCTGAGGAATATCATTCACCCAGTTCCATGCCATCTCTTTTCCAAACCAGAGATAAAACTGGGAAAAATGTAACCTCCAAAACAGGCCTGAAGACACCAGTGATCAGATCTTAGCAATGTTGGTTCCATATATTCATGCTCAGAGAAAAATCAAAGTCAGCTACCACTCGAAGTACTTCCTTGTATGTTTATTTTTGTCCTGTTTCCTGCACCACTACTACCTGAATAATCTATCCATCATATTCAAAAAATACTACTCACCACACCATCATTTGTACAAACTACTCTGCTATCGGTCATTTGAGAGAAAGAGTCTCATCTGACAATGTTATTTTACCAATGTTTTTTCTGATATTTGAGGAGGGATCATAATACCATGAGCAAAACATAAGCATTACACTAAAACTGGCAGTGATGGCTTTAACTGTGGTTCTGCAGCAAGTCTAGAAGGAATAGTAGCATCAGGTTATCCCAATCTGTGAACAAAAGCTCTGATTGTAATTTTCCAGGGATTTGTTTCTAATGACACAAAGGTGTAAGCAAAGCACTGAAGTTACACCTAAGGTAGCTGACAGCAAATTACCATTGCTACAACTACTGCCAACAATATTGCTGGGAGCGGATTTTACACAGGACATCACACTGCTCCTGGCTCTGAACTCAGACTGCTCACCCACACCCAAGTCTGCTATCAAATTCATACTTTAGGCACACATTACCTATTAATTTCAAAGGCACATTTAGACATTCAAAAAATTTTGGAGGTTCTGACATATTAATGATTTTGTAGGTGATGAGGCTAGAACTGGATGTGACTATTTCTCTCAGGCAGTCATTTGTCTGCTGTACAGTGAAATGGTTAATTGGTGATAAGTGGGTTAGGTGTAACAAGAAAGATGCAGTCAACACTTGAAAAATTTTTTTAAGGGGGAAAAATCCTTTGGCATTAATTCCCATGATTCCTACGCAATGGGAGCAGGCTGGCAATACTTAAATGACTGAAAATGATGCCCATGGCCTTCTGCAAAATCTGATTACAACTCCCATGATCGATTGGTTGCCATTAGTAGGAAAAAAAAAAAAATTCAGAAATTGAGCCAAGTAAATCAAGAAAGACCTTTTGAGTTTACAATGAACACTTCAACATGATTCAAAAAGTCTTTTAACCAATTTCATTTTGTGTAAATATATGTTGCTTTCAGAATATGAACTATTCATTTCCATGAGTCTCTTTAGAGCCAGGCTTTCACTTGGCCTGAAAAGATGCCCAACTTTCCCTGCCAGCTTTTCAAGGCTTTATTTGATTTACTTCAATGACATTGGGGGACTTCAGCTTCTGCATGAGGTCTGGCAGAAACTCTCTGCTTTTTAGCTACAGGTGGCTCAGATACATGAAACTTTGAATTTCTCACTACACATTTGTTGAATTCCTCTTAATAGCTGAAACAAGTTGCATTTTAGTTAAAAAAAAAAAAAAGGAAACTATTTTCAGGTTCATGAAAATATGCTGCAAATTCCTGTCATGACAGACCAACTCACTGCACTGCAAGATACAAAGCAAAGTGAAAAATAACTGAAAATGAAATTGCTCCAACATTATAAACAGTGAAGTAAAAGGCGTGACTGGTTCTCTGTCTCAGTGGAGAGAGAAAAGTGCTTTAATGTTAGGACAATATTTAATATTTTTTTAAGATCAGAAATTTTAAAATAGGGCTTTTTATTTAATCCCAAGTGAAATATTTCCTTTTGATTTTAAGCTTTCAAATATGGAACATTTATTTTTATTTTTTCTTTAGAATGGAGCATGTTTCAAAAAAAATACTCTTCTGATTCAAAAATGTACTCATTTTATTTAACAAGAAAAATATTTTTGTTTACTGAGAGAAGAGGGACATTCTGCCAATTACACTACCCAAGAGAGAAACGGTCTCAGGCAAAATTACAGCTCATCTGTGAATGTTTCTCCTTGCCTCAAATCAAGACACAGCTGTACCATTTTGATTTTTCTTGTAACACCAGCCTCTCATGAGTTTTCTCTTGAGAGCTCCAAACTGAACCCTCTGCTCTGACACAGACTTGCTGTGCAAACTGGGACCAGCTCTTGTGTTTTTTAGTTTTTGGAGTTTTCTTGCACTTCAGAAGTAATTATCTGCAATTTGCAAACCATATCTTCAGAGTTACATTGAATGCCATTTCCTTGGAGTTTTCACCTGAGATCAGAAAATTTTCTATCATGTGTGTTTTGCTGATGACCAGAACTGCTCCGAGTTGTCAGAGAGAAGATCAAAACAGCTCTCAAGTGTATTTTTGCCATACTTGACTCTACTGCCAAAGCCTAGACAATGTTGTTGCCGTTTTTTACCATGGAATATGTGTCCACACGTAAGAAAACTCTTGAAAGTACACGTATCATAACTAAGGTAGCACTGGAGAATTTTTAAATTAAACCAAATCATGTAAAGCAAACAGAAGAGCAACAGACAATCTCTTAATTTACTAGGCCTCCTAGAGAGCTTTGTGGCATAAATAAATGAGTTATGGGTAAGCTGATTTCAGTTTGGCTTTACTCATACAGTGTAATGTAGTTTTTTGTTAATTAAGAAACAGAGCATAACCTGACGCTATTTGAGGAATAGGATTACAAAGATGTAATTTTATGTTAGACTGCTGTGTAAATAGGCTCATTCCCAGATTGTTAGAGCAGTGAGCATTTTGATAAGATACCTGGAAAGCCTGACTATATTAACAGTATAACCTCCATAATTATGTTATTGTTGAGTGATGGCAACATAAATGAATACACGATGGATCAAAAGGAGTGGCAGCACAGAGAAGTGCACATGAGCATAAAGGTTTAAGACTGATGCTGAAAGTAAATGAATAAAATTGGGCATTTAAGTAACATCCCTTGGAAATCCATATGCAAATCCTTGTGATATTCTTGCCCAGAAAAACCAACGTAGGTTTATGGCCAGAAAAGGAACGGCCCATTCCTGAGCTATTAAGGGTTGTGGTGAGCCCCCTTCACTTTGCGTATTCACAGCACTTTGTAAATCCCTCTCTTGCCCAAAGTGTATCATCTCAAACTGAGATTTTAAACAGCTCCTCCCCATGAGGATGATAACCTAGGCCTGATGTAGCACCAAAATCAAATTCCATGTGACACCCCTTCCCTGTCTTCCTCCCAGTGCTTCCCAACATTTCTGGTGAGGATTCAAGGTGGTGTTTCACAGGCTCAGGACAATTTGTTCACTCACTTCTGAAGGGCCTCTGGGCATGGGGACTCTCTTCTCCATGAGATGGCTCCTCCTACAAGGAAGCCACCAGAGGGAGCGATGCCATCAGAGCTGCCCTTTAAACAAACCTATTTAGGATTGCTGGAGCAGCTTGGTGTCAGCTCACTGGAGATAAGTGCTGCTTGTTGAGTGCTATTTTTAATTAAGCAAAGATAGCACTCCAGCAATCATGGGACTGATGATGCAGCTACTTCCCAGCGTCATTATAATAGAAAACATATTCCTGGGCCTGTCCTGGATTGCTCTTCAAGCACCTGTGCAACAGCATCATTCCCCCTCATTTCCAAGGAGACTGGGATTCAATTACTGTCTGACCCACAAAAGCACCAGCGCAAGAAGTTGCAGCACGGTCAGGACCTTTATCTAACTGTGCAGGACTGGTGTTTTCTGGATTGTCGCCACAGGCTTTTGCAGTAATTTATAGGGCATGATCAAGTGCCCCACTGTGGCTCTCCTCAGCTGAGGCTTGTTCCTGCTGTGCTGCTCCCGTGCAGCACAGCTTGGGCACAGCACAGAAACTCTCAGCTTCGGTAAGATTCCGTAGCCAGGATGACACCGTCCCTCGGGCATCATTCCCCTGCCTCTGAAGCATTTGGCTGGAAAACCCACAGCCTTGAAGTGCTGGACCAGTGCAGTTCCTTTCAGGCTTATCCACCCTGGCTTACAGGGACTCTATGGAAAATGCCCTCTGGAGCACCACACAGGAAACAGCCTAAAAATCCATCCCCCCAAGCCATCCTTGGAGCAGCAGCTGGGTCCTACGTGCCCAAACAGCAGCAGGGGAGTTAACATCTTAAGAGTTCCTCATCTGGATATAGAAATGAGACACAGCACCCTCATGGATACTCTGGATATGCTGGCTGCAAATTTTCATTTAAGTTCAGAGAAAAGATCACCTCACAGAATACCTAGCCTAGTTCCTCTAATTATAGAAAAAAAAAAAAATCTATGGACCCACTCAAAGTTCAAGATGTATTTTCCCCCATTATCGGATACATACTTCAGAACAGCCCTGGTCTAACGTTTAGGGGAAAAAAATCGATTCTGTACAGTTAATTTAGATTTGCTTGTTCTTGGACTAGTACCTTCCTTTCAAAACTTTTCCATATAAAACCTACCCAGTGTAGGACGTGGTCACCCTTTGAAGAAGCCAAGAAAAATTTGTTTAAAAATTGCTCTTTTTTCTGTCTCCTAGTAAGACTGTTTGTCCTTTACTGCTTACATGATTACTTGATTTTAGCTCTTTGGACCAGGTATGGGATGGAAACTGTCCTTCCTGTGGGATGCCACTCCCCCACACCTCCCTGGCATGTGGCAATGTCACAAAGCAGAGTGTGCAACAGGCACTGGAACTGATATTTTATGGCAGGGAGAGCCAAGTGTTTCTGATGCTGCTACTGATCTCCAACACAAGCTTGGCAGAGCCCTGCATCTCCCCTTTCCCTTCAGTTAAGCAGCTGTAGCAGCTACACTTGCCTCCTCTACGGACTGTTTTGAAAAATTCTGAAGAAATTGTACTGGAGCCAAATATGATATTTTCCACGCTATTTCTGCTCAAAATCACCTTCCATATACTGCATGTAAATACAACTTCAATTTGTATTTAATGCAAATGCTTTCTCCTTTCTTAGCATAAGGGATTCCATCAATTGAAGGGAAAATTAGGACATTTGGGATTAGGGCTTTAAAGAAGCTCCACTGTTGAGATAACCCATCCCCCATCTCTTTTAATTTAAAACCTGCTTAAAACCCATTTTGAAGTTTCCAAAGCAGCTATAAGGTGCTTTAATGCATATGAAGCAAATGAAATTATTTTGTAATGAAAGTCTTGTCATACATCATTAGGATCTTCTTCCTACCTATAGGGCCATTTAGGAAGCTGAATAAATCTATCCAGCTTTATAGCTGTAAGAGACGGTACATTAAGTTTGCTGGCCCCAGAGTGCCTGAAGAAATCCAAACACCAGTATTCTTCAAGTCCAGGAGATTTTATATTCCTACTTCCAAATGTTGTTTGGCAGAGGTCTCCAACAGCAAATCCTCACTTGGCAGCTCTGAACAGAGGTCTACAAGCTTTAAAGAGACATATCTATCACAAAGCAGGCCAGGAGATGCGAGCACTGTATTTCTGGCCAACAAAAACCTATTGCCTCCTCACATCTGTGCTGTTGGTCTTTTCAAGATGCAGGAACATGGAATTCTGGACCCTTATTTCATCAGAATCTTCTGCAGTCCAGCTCCAGTCTGCTCTCACAGCCTGGGAAATTGGACCCCCATCACTCTGACCAGGCCAGTGACACTCCAGCATTTATTGCCCCTCCAGCTGTGAGAGCACCACCTTTCCCAGGGCTGCAGCAACAGCTGGGCCCCTGAATGGCTCCAAATTCGGAGCTAGCAACAGTATCCAAGCAAACAGATATAAAGAAAAACTAGAGCTTTTGGACACTTACATTTTAAATGAAAAATCATAGAAAACAGGCACTTTTAATAAAAATATGCACAATAAAAGTTTGGTTTTTTTTAAAAATATACCCACTGGAATTATTTTCTAGCATCCCCAGCTGTATCTTAATTTGAACCAGAACTAAATTATTTTCATTCTTGTTACGCTAGTATCATTTTCTATTATCCCAGTGGAAAGTATGTAATCAAACTAATGCATTTATCCATTTTGATGCAGGTTCTGTGACATTTTGCTTTTTGCTCTGCTGGAAAACTGACAGTTGCTTGGTTTCCTACTTGTATTTCTACTATAGCTGGATGAATAATACATTTTTCAAAACAATCTGACTCCATTTGTAAGGTGGGGGGGAAGGAGGATTTGGAGTAAGTTTTGTTTCCATTTTGTGGCTGAGAAAAAAACCCCAAATAAGTGACCCACTCTTGGTAGTCAACTGAAATCGTTGGGTTGCCGGCCCTGGTACGTGGTGTCTGTGTGGGGGCCAGAAACACAAGCTGATTCAGTTTTAAAGTACATTGATCAGAGATCACCACTTTTAGGGAGATCGGTAACAGAAATAATATTAGTTAGGCTTTCATTTAAAATTTCCATCTAGCATTCATTGTATCTTTTTCTCACACTTAAATTTAGCGTCTGGTGACTTGCATGAATGCAGACTGTCTAATAAACACTGGAACAAAACAAAGAAAAACGCCCATTTCATCAGAGTATTCCACCATAACCTGTTTTGTTCTGTTCTAAACTATTACACCCTTATCTTTGCATGTGTTCTATAGGGCTTGCTCCAATATGTTTTTCAAGTCACTAACAAAGCAAAACAAAAAAACCCAAGCACCTAACCAACCAAACAAACAGAAAAATGTTTTAAACTTTTTTTTGCTCCTTACAGTTAAGGGAGTTTGGGGAACCCACTTATCATCCCCACAGAGACTGCGCCACTACCAGATCATGATAACCTTCTAACACCCTCCGCAGTAAACTTTTGGCCACAGTAATCAATCTAGCTGTCTTTTTACGTCAGCTCTGGAGATGAAATCAGATTTAAACACCATTGATAAACAGCCACAAACATATGGTCATTAAACTCTGAGGGATCTCTGTTCCTAAGCCATGTTGGATGAAGGTCTGGACGCTACCACATGAAGACATTCCCTTTTTCCAAAGTCACCTGCAGGTAAATCTGATCAGGAGTTACTTGAAAAAAATGGGAGTAGAAGCTTTCCAAGGGAAATATCCTTCATTTGTCACTATGTCACCTCTCTCTGCTGCATTTTATGTTTGTTTTCCATTAACAAACACTATGTAAAGCAAACCTCCCCAAAGATCACGCTACAGAAATAATTACAATGTTCTCACATGAGAGACCAATAATAAAAGCTAAATTTGCCTTTAAAATACGAAACTAGTACCATTCTCTCATTCCCTGCCTGTTAAATATCTATTAAATTGGCCAGCAGCTACTTCAGAAGTGGCTGCTAGACATTTATTGCATGTTACACACTGTTGCTCAATTTTATGTGCTCTAGTAGGGGGAATACACACACTTGAAATGCATTTAATGTGCAGAGGGGGCAGAGTGAAAGCCCCAGGGCTGCAGTTACCTAATGGAGCATTGTATGTTCTAGTGGAATAGAGAAATGCAAATGTTCTCTCTGACCAGCCTTGCAAATTTTTCTGGACCATCCTGGCAGCTTGACTTCAGGTTTAAAAACCTCCTTACTCCTTAGATTTTTAGAACATCAGGTAACACTCCCCCTAAACAAACTATAGAAACCCATACAAATTAAAGCAATCTGCATAACAACCATGAATGGATGAAAATCCAGGGAAAGCATAAGCTTCAAAAATAGAGTAGAACATAAAGTCCAAGCTTTTTTTATTATGTCCCCTGCCTTGCTATGCTGAGCTTCACTGACACCACTGTGCTGAGCAGTTTCTGAGACAGAGCATCAGCAGAAAGCTTCTGTCCCAAAGGCAAACCAACACAAACAGTGCAAGAAATACAGGACAAGAATTAAGAAACACTTCATCATAGTCAATACCTAAATTTCTATGAGGCCTAAAGAAATGTTTGTGCACCAAAAAGTTTGTCTCTTTTATCAAATATACCAGCTAGTCTTGTAGCTACTTCCTTGTACTGACAGACTTCGGTTGCCTTTGGTGTACCATCACATGATCTTGGCTACAACAACATTACTACTGAAGCTTCTAGAATACTTATAATTTGCCTAAATTTTATGTTAAGTTAAGCAAATCTTGAGAAGGAAAATACTCTTGAAAAGAAAAAGACTGTCTCATCACAAAACAGAGAGTCTCAGGTATCAGTACAGTATAGCCTGAAACAATAGTCAAAGCAAGGACAAAGAAGAGGTAAAGCTTACCTAAAGGTTACATTGAAAAATTGCACAGGTTTTTCTGGGTCTTGGTATTTTGGTAGTTGAATGAAAGGTAGCTATCATCACCCTGCTCTCCAGAGAGACAATGTGCTTACTTTGTCCGAGTGCTGCCTTTGAAATTTTATAATTTATTATTTTAATAAAAGCGTAGCATTTAAAATATTAAATCTTAAAAGAATCCAGTTCACAGATTTGTAACAGCAACAGAAATAAAGAGGCATCTTTTCCAGAAGGGAAGCCTTAAAGAGAATCAAGAAAAGGAAGATGAGAACGAACATACCTTTCTTGTAACACCCAAATGTCATGTTTGGGTAAAGTAATTGAAGTTCTCACCTGAAAAAAAACCAAAAAACCTACTAAAAAAACCAAGTGCCTCAAACCCCCAAAACCAAATACAGTAGAGTAGCCAGGGGAAGGCTCAGTCTCAAAGGGACCAGGAGTATGAGAGGGGCTCAGTCAGAGAGCACCAAAACAAATCAGGAAAAACATGCCCCTTTTCCTAGATTTTACAGAACCCTCCCACAACAGGGGCTTGTAGCCAAGCTAATAAAAGGAGAGCGAGAGACAGGGGCAGGTAGAGAGGAATAAATGGTGCTATCGTTACTCAAGTGTTTTAGTACAGCTCTGGCAACAAACACTATCTGCAAATCAAGAGTCACTGTGATACACTAAAACAGGCTTTCTTAGGAAAATCTGGGAACTAAATCTTTTATATTCTTGTTTAAAAACCAAGAAGAATGGATAGGAAAGAGTCTGGGGAAGGTTAACAACACAGTTTTGCAAGTGTTTATGAGGAGCTTCCCCTGAGCCAGATGAAAGAAGGACTATATCTGCTTGATTTTCAAACAAGTTACAACCAGCCTGCATCTGCAGCACATTAGGCTTTTATCCAGCCTAGTCCGTAGTAACAAATAAGAAACCTCCACACAGGAGGAGGACTGCATAACAGCTTATTGCTTACCTGGTAGTCTAAACTGTCCTTTTCTCAAACACTTGCTACATTTAATTTTTAGTGTCTGTCCTTACCAAGTCCCTTGTTAGGAGCTGAGGCTCCTTGTTATCAGTCTGGGATGCAAGCCCATTGCCTTAGCGATGGTTTCTCCTGACACACACCTGTGGAACTGGTTAATGTAGCTGCAAAACCCTTAATGTCTGTAGAGAATTGTGCCCACCTCTTACAATGTTGGTTTACCATGGTCAGCATTCCAAGTGAAGAGTTGGTGTGTTAAATTTACTGAAACAGGCCTTAATTAAAGTTTATTTCCCATGGTACCAGAGAAACAGCTCAGAAAATCAGGCCACAGAGTTATGGGGAATTCTGAGCATTAAATATAGGCTATTGGCTGGCAGCTATGGCAGCAATGAAAAGTTGGAAATTAATCAACATTTACTCAACTCCTTCCACTATTATTGGAACTTGTGTGAAGTTTCCTTCCTCTGAGCTGTCTGAAGGATGCAGGATGACAGGAAAGTGTTCTGTTGCTGGTGTGGGAAGGAAGAAGAGGTATAAAGACAAACCAGCTGCTACCAGGTTTTCTCCTGTAAAAAGGTAGCAATTTTGCATTATGGAATCAGCCAGCACAGAGAAGATAAAAGTGTCAGACTTCACCAGGTCATTGGTATCCTCTGATTATCCTTTCTGCGGGGCTGCAGGCAGTAACACGGTTCCCAAGCCCAGATGTTACCTTGCCAAGGAATCACAGGAAGCCTAGAGCCACTGGCAGGTGCATGAAAGACAAATGAGCCTAATAAAATACTAAGAGAATTAGTGCTAGGCTATTAGGCCCAGGTCCCTGGTGGTATCAAGGTATTTAAAAATCAGAGGGAATTAGGAGCCTAAATATATATGCAGCTTTGCTCCTACAGATTAGATTGTTGTACTGGAAGTTTCAAAGCCATCAGATGGGCTCTGGATTTCCCTTGGAAATTCAAATGAAAAAATAAAAACTGGAACTCCTTAGAGCTTTCCTTACTGCAGAAACCTCCCATTGCCTTGGCAATAAAACTTTCACAACAATTGTCCTTCAGCTCTGAGATTCCAGTCATCCCAAATACTCTCCCCAGAAATTCCAGGCTGCATCCTTTTCTAGAACAGTACCAGTTTTTCTGACCTGATACTTTACTTTCTATCCATATTTTGGCTATTCAGAGGAACAGTAAGAGAAACGAATAGTACCTCGTGAAGAATTAAGAATTTCACCTATGCAGATCAACAAATATTCCAGAAAATGCGTGTACACATTTCTGTGGTCCTACCAGATGAATGGTTGGAGAAAAGATTATGTAAATAACAAAAAATAATAATAAAAAACCAAGTTAGATGACCCAGATCAAATCTATTTCCTTACTTATTTCCCTGCATTGTGGTAGTGTTTATTCCAGGAGAGAGAAAAATAAAGGGAGAGGGGGAGAGGTAGAATAAACAGAGGTGTTTTATAAAAATGTTGTAAGAATAATGCTGTTCCCATTATATCACAGAGCCCATCTGTCAACTCTATCCATTTCTTCTAGATGAGGTGGAGAGACCTCTGACATTTCAAATGCATCACCCTAATCAAATCCCTATCCTCTGAAATGCTTTCTGAGACTGCATTATAGGTCTGTAGAAAGCAATGGATGAATAATACTTTGGAGAACAATAAGTTAAGTAGCAGAAACAGAGCTGAAATAACTGGGTTCACGAGCATTAAAAAGTAAGGGAGCCATTAATCCCTGAAGACAAAGCATTTTCAGCTCCACACCATTGAGACCTGCAGGGCTCTGGGGAGAAGCTGCTCAGTGTGTTCCCATTTACCACGGGGGAGCAGGGATATTACCTGCACTTCTCACTCTGCTGCACTGCCTGGCTGGGTAGCCAGACATCGAGTTCCATGAAAGGATGAGGGGCCTTTAAAGGCAGCTGTCAGTCTCAGTTTTTTAGGGAGAGGATTTATTTCTTTTCTCACAGCCCTCAGTGGCCACTTTTCAAGCTCTCTCTCAGTCGTAAAGGGTCCCTTGTGCTTAGTCAGCATTGCTGAAAAATGGTGTGAGACGATGTAAGTCATGGTCGGGTAGCTAAAACCATTTAAAAGTTACATCCTTTGGTTCAATTACAAGCACTATAATTGGCTTTTTGTGTGATTTTGTATTTCTTTTCAGCCATCAAAACTGAGAATACCTAGTCTGAACCAGACACCTGGGCTTCTACAAGCAATGAGAAGAGGGGACCACATGCAGAAGGCAATTCTTCCTGTTCTAGGACCCAAAACAAAGTCATTTGACATGTATTTCCTTGCTTTGTACCCACCATTAACTACAGAGAGAGTGCAGAGGATCAGTTTAGGTGAGAATTCATTTCATCTAACCACAGGTGTCTAGAGGCTAAACACCAGTACTCCCCAAATAGTCAGTGGCAGATATCCCTACAGGGTAATTTGTTCTTTCTTTCTTAAACAAGGGCCCTAGGGTGGAACAAAGCACACTGTGGAAGTCCTTGGTTCTGTCTGTTAACCTTTGAGGGAGTTCAGGAATAGGTTTTATATCAATTATTTTTGTGTGTTAACAGCACAGGGACTGTAAATTTCTGTTATAATTAATGTCATTTATATAGAATGCTATCAAGAAATGAAAGAAGCGAGGTAGGGGAAAAAAAAAAAAGAAACTAAGTTAAGAGAGGACATTTAGTCCATCCCCATGATCAAGCCTTGATCCACAAGAAGCAGCCCTAGAGCAGAGAGGAATGTGTTTATACTCAGTACAAGCATTGCAATGCTATTATCCCAGCTGCTTAGATCCTTGGCATCTGGGACAAGAGTACTGCAGACTTCAAATACGAGCAAAAAGAGATAAGAGGAAGGATCCCAGCAAATGCCTTCATGCTCTGTGGACACATTGCTTTCATCTGTGGTACTGTCAGGGGACCAAGGACTTAGGATAAATGCACTGAAATGTTCTGGTCAAGGCACTTAGTTGATGCTGTTGTTTCTGCAAAAGAGAAACAAGTGAAAACAACTTTCTGCAAAGAATTTTAAACAAGAAGTATCATGTATGACAGCAGGACCTAGCTCATGTGGTACACTTGAATTCATTAGCAGAATCCCAGCTGGAGTTACACTGATTTATTCAGGACTGGTTCAAAATACATTCCCTAAATAAGTGGTGTCAGAGCAAAACTAGTAATGGGACCTTTTCCAAGAAGAACCTGCAACTGATTTGCAACCTTACAGCTGCTGAGCAAGGCTTAGGTAAAAGTCTAAATCATGAGCCTGAGCAATGGAACTTGCTGGAAAATTTGAGACACAATAAATTTTGATGGAAAAAGTTCTATGAGTAAGCATTTTCCTACAGAATTTTATTTTTTTTTAACTTAATCTAGTAAACAAAATTAATGTATTTTGAGACTTCTCAGAGGGTAACATTTTCATTATCTGGACTGTACTAACACATCAAGTACAGTTTCCAATCAAGGAAAGGCAATCTATAATACGCTAAGGCCCCATGAGAGTCATAGTAGACCAGTCTCAAATCAAATTCTTTCCAGGAGTGAGATTTCACCATCGGAATTATATTTACCACAAAAAGCAACTTCTCCTCTGGCTGGTTTGCAGAATGGGAGTCACATGATTGCAACTCTCCCCACTACCAAAACCTTGCCATACAAATCAACACAACACTGAATTCCTCATTATAGTTAGGGGACAGGAAGGCCTAATACTCTTTATTTTAGGATGCTTCTCAAATGCTAATAAAAAGCAGGCTTATAGATCTACAGCTTCTCCATAGGAAATCTGGTTTTCTTGCCTCTAGACATCTAATCTGTTCTCAGCCATCTTTGTTCATTATGGCAAATGTACTTTTTCAAGACTAGAGTGGTGAAAGGAGCTTAATCGAACTCTCAATGTGACTCCTCAGCTGTGACATTTCTTTTGCTAATTCTCTGGGAGAACAACCCTGCAGCTCCTGACAATAATTAAACAGAACCCTGAACAAATTCCTGCTGTGAAGACAGGATCAGACTCTACTCTTCACACTGCTAAGAAGAGTATTACAAGCTCTTGTCTTTATTTTTTAGATGCATTTATTTAAAGGTTGCCAGTATGCTGTGATGTGAATATTGCCTCCCTTGAATAGTCACTGCACACTGAGAAAAATGGTGGCTGTCCTCATTACAAAATATTACTTTGCACATGGAGAGCTAATAGTTTTAAGAGTGGCTCAATCCTTCTACTTTCTGCTAGTAAATTTTTTTTTTTCATGTCTCAAATGTTTTTCACTCAAAGAGAAAAAAACAAACCAAAATCCCACCAATCACTAAACTTCAAAAGTCAGAAAAAGAACAAGAGACGTGGAGAGAAATGTCCCAGCAACATGGTTGAGCTGGAAGACCCCAGTGCTCTTGGGTTACCTATCTCTGTCACAGTAAGTCAGATTTCCTCACAATCAGAATTCAGGTTTCTGAGTGGCGCTGGTTTGCTGCTGTGAGAAAGAGCCTGCAAGCCAAGCATGGTGTGACCTGGTGAGATGTAATGAGAGAGGAATGTTGTCTTTGCCATCCCTTTCTGACATATCTGAAAAGAGAGTTCAGCATTAACATCATCTCTTATGAGTCTCTTTTTGCTACAGGACCCTGGAGCTCATTTGACATCTCAGGCTGTGCTGCTTCCATCTTCTATTGAGCAAGAGGAAAATAGAAGGGATTCCACAGACTTTCAAAGGTCTCCCAGTAAAGCAGTGAGGTGATCACTCATCACAGGACAAGTCAGATCATTCTCAGAAATAACTAACCCAATACCTCTAGCTCCGGTTCAGACCAAAGCCAAACCTCTTTTAGGTATTGTGGAAAGTCGGTTTATTTTACTGTGGACCAGAGAAGCAGCAGAGCTCCAGCTCTGCTCCAGCTTCCTGTGGCTTTAGCAGTTTGTCCTGTAAGAAAGGCATGTCACCAGGACACAAGTGCCCTGGCATTGCTGAGGTGGAGGGAAAGCATCTCTGAAAGGAGGTAATGGGGCTCAATGCATTAGCCCATGGTCTCATGAAAGGTTTTGGCATTTCACAAGACCACAACAAAACAGTAGGACAGAGAGGAATTACTTCAAGGATCCTCAACACCTGAGCTATTTCTCTAAGTAGTGTTCCTTAGTTTCCTCCTTAAAGTGGTTATCAGATGTTTTAAGGTTTTATTCAGGCCATGAACAGGCCAGAGAAACCTGAACAAAAAGGAGATTGCAGGAATGTAGGCACCTCCACTTCTAGGCTGAAGCTATGATTTCATTTTCTGCCTTTGCTCCAAGAATTTAAGGAGAGATTATACTGTAATAAAGAGGTTAGTCAGTGGAATTAATGACTAGGAAATTTAGAAGACATTAACGGGAGAGCCTTGCTATGCCGTGTGTCACTGGATCGTGTAATAATTCACTGTTGTCTCACAGGAGGTCAGCTAGGCAAACACATGGAGGGACTAACAAAATATGACCCTTACCATAGTTTACAGCCATGCAGGCTTTGAGCATGAGCAATCAATTTCCATGCTTTGCAGAAAAACCTACCATGGCCAAGAGAAGGCATTTGGAACGGCCTCCTCTGTGCTGCTGATGCTTAGGGCTGGACAGAGTGACTTTTCCATTTGCATGGCAGTACCACAGCCATGACCCAGCCCTTCATGGAGCCACCAAAGGTTTCTGTTCTATTTTCCTCAAGCAGAAAGTCCTCTCACACATGCACATATTTCGTTTGGGTGCTTGAAGGATGAGGGTTGTGCCAAACAGGAGGAGCAAGAGAGACAAGAAAAGGCCAATCTTTACTGCTTCGCCACCTTAGGCAAAGGCACCTGTAAATGGCAAGAAATCAGACTTGATAAGCAGCTATTGCTGGTCCAATTTCCATAATTTCCATGGAAACCTGTCAGACTGTACATGCCAGGGTACAGAAAAGTAGTGTATGAGACAGGAATATTGCAGCAATCTGTTTTCCTAAGCTCTCCAGGGGCTTGCCTGCCCCCTTACCAGCCACTAACACCTTCACCCTAATTACACTCCCATAGAGTCAGCAAACTCTAATGGCAATGGGAGATGGACCAGCGTAAAGATTGCACAGAAACCATGGGTATAGAAATTCATTTGAGCCCAGTTCACGATCTGTAAGGAGAGCTGCACACACAAAATGCATCTGGGGCTGAGCCAGTGCTCTATGCCATACACACACATTTAGGTGAACTTTTCCTCTAGTGACAGAGTACCAGAAGAAAGGTCAGATTTATGAATTCCTAAGATGGAAGGCTGCTTGCTGGTGGTTTAGCTGCAATTTTTAGAATTAAAATCCTTTGTGTAAAAGTTTTGGACATTGAAACAGGTAGAGAAAATATAAATTTAACCTTCATGGGGAATAATTATTGTTACTGTTACTGTTATTTTTGTTATTACTATTATTATTGTCGTTATGATTATCATCATCATCATCATTATCACTATCAACATCATCATTGTCATTATTATTATTTTAACATAACAATAAATTTGCAAGAATATTCTGCATTTTGACAAGGAAAATCAGCCAGTTTGCAAGGCTGGCAGATACTCAGCCAGTGAATGGGCTCTGATGGCAATG
The DNA here is from genome assembly GCA_013400915.1 of Pardalotus punctatus. NCBI lineage: Eukaryota > Metazoa > Chordata > Aves > Passeriformes > Pardalotidae > Pardalotus > Pardalotus punctatus. The sequence goes on from VZTX01024381.1 coordinate 516,193, forward strand.
AATCCCAAGCAATGATTGAATTCAGCACAGGATTTCTTTCTCACTTTTGAGTCCTAGTTTATAGACCTCAGGACAAGGTTTGTTAAATTAGGCTATAATTCCTCCATTATAAAATGACATCTTAATGGTTCTGATCTTTTGGAAGACTTTTAGCAGATTAGGAGGTGATGGGATAGGGGAAAAGATTTATTGCAAGCTCAAAGCCATGTGGTAATCCAAAGGGATTTATAGACAGTACTCTTCACTACTTGTGCTGAACAAGGATGTGAATTATTTGATTCTGATAACATGAGAATCCTCTTACAATACAGTAGGAGCCTGACAAAACGTGAATAATGCTAAAAAAACATTCAGAAGTAGGTTTTTCTCCTTTCCTATTTAGTTATCTTTAAAGGGGTAAAAACCTGGGTTTGTATAATTTTTAAGTCCCCTTAGATAGACAGAAGCTCTGAACAAAAACTGAGTTGAGTGTCTATGGATACAGCTAGTTGGAAAATTCCATTAGAAATACTTTTCTAGCTGCTGGACTGTGCAAAGCCACAGAAGTTAAAACTTTGTGCAAGGTTATTAATTTCAGTTTGGACATGCAGGTTTCTCAGATTTGGGAGAGAATTTTAGGTCAGGATAGGGGAAATCCAAATTCATGACCCAGTTTAGCCTAGTTTAGACAAGACATTGGGCTTAGGGGTGCCCTTAGACATCCTGTCCTGCTGCATCTGAGCTACTTAAATTTGTAGCTTTCCAGTTGCTTTCCACAGATATAATCCATTCCAAGGAGAAAAATACCCTCTCCAAGACTTGTCAGTAAAAGTGCACGTGTAGCCAATAGTTACACCAATTTCATCAGAATTATCAAGACTATGAACAGACTGCAGTTTAAAGAGCTTGTACATAATGTTGTATGTACAATAATAGCTGCTTGTTCATTCAAATCTGAAATATTCATGCATCTCTGATTAGATTCCTTTATGAGTTTCATTAATATATAGCTCCGGATTAATTACAGAAATGTTTTCATTTCAACTTCAGGATGCAGTGAAAAATTATTGTCTTCACACACCAGAGGAGACAAAGGGATTCTATGATCAATCCAAGGTTATGGATTATATCTGTGGGATACCCCGTAAGAGAGGAGTTAAACCCTCATGTTTCATGCTTGCTTCAATCTCCACATTTTGGAAATTTTCTTTCAAGAATTGTAAAAAATTGAGAAAAGGATTGATGTTTTTAGCTGGTACAATTGATATTCTTAGCTGTAACAATTGATATTCTCAAGCTGGAACAGTAGAGAAATCCCATAGCAGAATATGAGCATAAGAACAAGTTCAGTTGGGAAAAAGCAGCTGTTAGTTCAAGAACAATGTAATAGGAACTTTTTTTCTCCATTAATAAGACCCCAAGTTTAGTTCCAAATGGGTCTGCTCTTCAGACTGGTCTGAACTGCTAGACAAAGCTAAACTCCCTTAAATGTTTGTCTGGTTTTGGTACATCTGAGTGCTAGGTCACACAGTAAGCACACAAGAAATTGGGTCACATACAGGGATGATATTTCTCATACCTGAGAGAATTCTAAGATACCCTGGAAAAGGCAGAACAAAAGTTGGAAACTGGCAGTGAAAACCAGACTAATTCACTCTCATAACAGACCTTGATTTTTTAAACAGATATGATAACTAATCATTTGCACAATTTACCATGGAATAAAGCAGATACTCCATCACTTGCATATTTTAAATTGAGTGTTTTTTCAATGAGATGTATTTATTAAGGTGGCAGCACTATGCTTCAGTTGGGTGGGAGAGAGGAGCAATTGCCAGGTGGAATTTGTTACTTTGCATCATGAAGGGAGATCGCACAGGAGATTTCTTCTACCTATCAGACCCAACATCTTTCTTTAGAGGTATAAAGTGAGAGGATTTAATTTCTGTTAAAATCTGATTTAACCCATTATGTGTTTCTGCAGAAAAGCAGGAAAGGACCCCAAAGAACTAAACATGAAAAATTTGATGCAATTACTCAGGTGAACATTTTGTGAACCACATACAGAAGATGCTTGTGCGTGCTGCTTTTTGTTTTTGCTCAGAGCTAAATCTTTGTAAATAGTTATATATGTCCATCACAACTGACAGCTGCTGTATCTTTTGTGATTTAACACAATTCTATACCAAAGGACTCAGCTTGATGTCTTTGTTGTTATTTTCCCCTTTGTGTTCTCCCTACTGGAATCCAATTTGCAATGATAATTAAAAGCCAGTGCCATTTCAACTGGGGAAGATTCCTGCCTTTCTGAAATATGTGTGTTTATTTCCTTCAGATGTACCATTACTTTTCTCACACAATAGTTGCCGCAGAGCATAAAATTACTTCAATGCCAAGTTCAGCAGTTAGAGTTACATCCTTGTTGTAATGCTTTTAATTAGTCATTACTCATTGGAATGGAAACTTGCTTAATAATTCTTTCACTTGATGAGACTGATTTTCACTGGAAGAAAAAGCAGCTGCCTCCAACCATGCTAAATTTGAGACTATGATGAGCCATGGGGCTGTATCCGGGACATACAGAATGCTTTTCTGATTTTTTTTTCAGCTCAGCTTGGCAGAGCCAGCGCTCCAGACTGCACTGTATGGATTGCTCTGTAATCTGTCTGTGGAGAACCTCACACTCTGCAATGAGTCATAACAAGAGGCTCCTCATCATGGGAGTTTTAAGTTCAAGTTTAAGAAATTCAACAGGGTTAATAAATAAGAGGGAGACACTCACCTCCATGCAGTAATTTTGTCAAGTCTATTTAGAGCTCCATCGTATGGGCCGAATTGAGTTGTTACGAAGGGGTGAAGTGTAACACCTTGTCCCTCTTGAGGGCGGATCTGAGCTCTGCATAGCACTTGAGCAAGTTGCTGGCTGCTATTTAACTGGCTCAGGCCAAATACCTGCCGGACAGCACACCTGGGAATGGCAGGTCCTCTCCTGCGCTTTCAGTCCTTGGTTTTGGGCTCATGTCAATGAGTTTTACAGATCCCAAGTAGGAGGGATGGGACGGGGCAGCTACACCAGTCTCCACGCTCCAGGGATTGCTGTGCAGCTGTTGCCACTCCCTCTGCCCGTGGCTGTGGCCACAGCCTCCCTGTTCGGGGTCAGACACCATGGCTGGCTGCTCCTGGCTTAGTTTCTGTCCCTGATTCCCTTGCTCACAGATCCCCCTTCCTGCTGAGGCAAACCCACCTTCCTCCCCAGACTGCACTGGGTGTTCTCCCAGTCTGGGCTGGGGCAGGAAGTTTAGGTGGATGCATTGGGGATTTTGGCATTAAGGCAGCACCATCTATGTCCCCTCACACCCAAAGACTAAACAGCGACCCTTGGAACCACTTCACCACTGTAAGAGCAACTTGCTTCCTTTTTTCTCTGTTTTTCTGTTTTTGCAAAGATGCAGAAGACACTTTAGGCTTACAGAAGTCCACCATATGTCATGAAGGGGAGTAAGATACTGGAAGAATTTGTTCATGTCATGTTGACTGTCCACAGTCAAATATACAGGACTGGGCTGTAAAACCAAAATGTGCTTCCATTGCTTTTTTTCTTCCCCCACACAAATGTTCACACACCACTGGGCTACTGCTGGCTCCCTAAAATACGATGTTTGCACCTGCACACAATAAACAACTGCAACCCTATAAAACAATAGAGATCCTTGTCTTGCTCCTACTCCAAGCACTTTACATAAGCAATGCATTAGGCAGTGGTAGCTTAAAAACTGTCCAGTTAAACAAGAGGCCCATCAGTCTCTCTGCAATTGGTGCTCATGTAATGTCTGGCCCACTTTACTGACCAAGGAACCTTGTCTAAAACAACGATATTTGTTTCAGCCTTATTTTGATTTACAGTGCTGCTCATCACTTTGGTATTTCACGGTGAGCAATGTGTGCATTCTGCAAGACAGTGGATAACAGCGGATAATCCTGTCTTGCTAGATTAGGAATTGTTCACCCAAAATCTGTTTTTTACTTCAGTTGCCCAAACCTGATAAGGGTTATGGAATTAATAAGATTATATGACAGAGCACCTGTTTCTGCTGTTCCTACCCAAGTTTTGTTCAACTGGCCAACTTCACGTTAATTTGATGAGATGTAGGACTCCTACACCCAGCCCTACTGCAGGCTGCAGGTCAAGAATACCCTAAAGGGAAAATTGTGTGGGCCCTGAACATCCCTACAAATCTGTTTTGTACAGGCAGGCCTTTTCATATCAAATAGAGAAACCAAGGGCATTCTGGTAGTCTTAAAGGAGATAAAGCTACCTTGGGGAGGATGTAGAGGAGGTAGGAGGAAATCCAATGTAACGCAATCAAATATAAAGCTCCTAGAAAAACAGACCTTGTTAGGCCTACAGATTATAAGAACAACTAGTTTATTATGAATTCTGGATTCTGCAAAATTGCTGTTTAATTTTGGGCAATGTTATTAGTTACAACTATTTTCAATTTTCCCCTTGGGCAGGAAAGCCAAATGGAAGCCAAACATTTTTTTTTTTTTTGTCTAGGATAAGTATTACTAAACTAATGGTAACTGTATTACAGATAAATGCTTCTCACATATTCCTTCATTGAACTGATTTAATGGCCATGCTACCTGTCTCATGAACAATCATTGCTGCTGAGATTTCCCCACATGTTGCAGTTTTATAGCTAAGAAAATTTAATTTTGGATCCACTTCAAACAAAAATTAAACATTTCTAAATGGAATTATGTTCAAAATAATTTTGCTCCAGGAAAGAAGTGATGAACTTTGTCATTTCTAGCCAATTAGGATCAAATATGAATCAAAATATGAGAATTTTATATGGAAGATGAAATCTAATTTCTGAATTAGACTAGCTGTAATTCTATAGCTACTGAAAAATCACATATTTGTATGTGCTTATTTATAATTTCATAATCTGCATCATCCTCTTCAAATAATTCTATTAATAACAATTAATGAGTGATGCTATCTTACAAGTAACGGAATATCACAAAATGTGTTTCTCATGCAAACTCATTGGAATATTTGGAAATTCTCTTTGACTTCAATGGCCTTTGGATCAGGTCCCTGGTGTGTTTATCTAGCTTGAAATGTTCCCAAGGTTGTGCTGCTCTGAATGAGAAATAAAGTAATTCAATTCCAGATATTACCTTAGTGGAAGAGGAAAAAAATTGAGGTCATAGTGTGGTTATGAATTTTTTTCTTTTTTTGCTGCTTTTTCTCAGTGTGGAAATAGGTAAAGCTTTCATCTCTTCTGGGCAGCAGTTATGAGGATTAGGTAACAGGAAGAATTTCATTTAATCAGTTCAATGAATTTTCCTCATTAGAAATTCATGCAAATTGTCAAGTTCTGAGCCCTCCCAAGACTGCCCTGGTTTGTTTTTTTTTTCTTTTTTTGAGAAGTGCATAGAAAGGTTTTATCCATGGACTGTTGGGTTCAACTAATTACATTAAGAGCTAATACGATTTCCTTGTTTATGCTGTTTGTACAGGAAGATGATTGTCTAATCCTTTAAGCAGTACATTTAATTTTGGTTTCTATTTCAAGTCTTTAAATTGTGTTAACAACTTCTAGTTCTCAAGGTAAACATAGTCTAAATATTAAATGTTTACTTCTGAGTAGCATCAAGGGTGAAGGTGCTCTGGTTTCATTTCAGACAGCAACATCATTTCATGCCCATTGGTTCTAAGCTGGAGGGCAATGGTGGAAGCAGGGGAGAGGGACAAGAAAAACTCCTTTTCTAAAGCAAGTTCAGGACTTAATCTGCAAAATTGTCACACAGTGGGTGGCTAAAATGTTCATTGCTACACTGCAGTCATTATTACTAATTATTAGTCTGTCTGTCATGTATGTCTAATCTGATCATCCATCTCTAAGTATTTTCAATTTGCATGTGCAAGTAGAATGAAGTTATACTTGGACTAGAAAATTTGTGTACATTAATTAGATTTCCTCTCTTTGGAAGTTATGTTTCTGTTGTATTTCTGAAATAATCTTGAAAGGAAAGAGTCAAAAAAGTCTTGAGAAACAGACAAATAAATGTCACTGCCAAAAATTCCATGCAGACATTATGGCTAATATCTTCTCTTTTTTTCTAGTTTTCATTAAAAAATAAAAATTAAATAAAATTAGAGATTCTGACAATTGTCAGTACTGAAGCCCCGGAGCTTTGATGGGAGTTTTATACCTCTTGTATTTTGCCATTGACACCTGTTCAGATTCTATGCATAGACTGTAAAATTTCGTCCTGCAATATAGGATGTCTGATGACCCAAGGTATCAGCACCCAAGAAGCAGTAATGACATTTCCTATAGGTCTTCTCTAGAAAAACTTTGAGCCCATAATCCATTATTTCTAGGCAATTAATGAAAGGTGATCTCAAAAACAAGTTCTTATAATTTCTCCAGAAGTCTGCTTAGAAGAAGGTGCCCAGAAATCTGAATCTCACCTGGAAAATTTGTAGGAAGAGTCTGTAAAACTCCTCAGCCTGACATCCACCAGTTTCTACTAAGCATGAGTCTCAAGTGCAGGTGTACCTACCTGCCACACAGTAGAAAATGTACTGTCTCCAGAAATTGGTATTGGAGACAGCTACACCTGAACCAGCTGAGGATGTTCTTTCGGGACATGCAGTAAGGAGAGAGACACGTAAACAGAGAAATTAGACTTGAGCTATCAGTTGTGTCTTAGATGAATTGGTTTAAATCGCTCCTTTTATTTCCATTTCTACAAAAGAGAACTGATTATGCCTCTTCTCTTTCATTTATCTTGTACTCCTGTTTAGGGGATAGACCCATAATATCAAAGATATTCTTGTTTGGACATTAATTCTTTATCTTACTTACAACTGGAATCATAGAATATCTTGAGTTAGAAAGGACCCATAAAGATTATCAAGTCCATGATCCATTGAGCCTATGTAGTATATATTCTTTCTTCATTATGACTACAGGAAACGCCCTGAAGGTCATATCCCTGGTGGCTTAAATTAAGCTCTTCAGTCCTCTACAAATTATTAAATTCTCTTGTATTAATTAAGAGAAGATTCAAGTGAATAAATATTATGCTAATTTTTGAAGGAGAGTACAGAAGTTACCAGGGGATTCTCATCAGAATCTATACTGGGACTTTTATTGTTTAACAAGTGATCTGGAAAACGGACTGAATAATGTAGGGGCAAAGTTTGATGACAATGCAAAATTAGGACTGACAAAACTAAGGCAGCTAAAACTGGAGCAAAACAGGAGGAACTATAGTAGGACAATGGTAAAATATCCAGTGAAAGCCAACAGAAAATAATGCAGCTGGGGGCACTAATTCTAGCTGTATTATTTGGTGATTGGCCCAGAAGGAAGCTTCTCACAAATTATCATGGCTATTGCAAATCTGAGAGCCTTAAGACTGTCCCCTGCTCAACACATCCACCTCCTCATTTCTGTCAGTCTAAAAAGCCCCTGTTTTCTTGTTTAATCATAGAGGGTTTGTGCCTTTCTTTTTTACTTTCCAAGTATTCCATAGACCTGGGTCAGAGTACAGAAAGAAGAATAATTAAGGTGGCAAAACCAGCAGGATGTAATTTCTAGCAGGGGTGAATCAGAGACCTAATAAGGAGGTCGTGAAAGGAGAAATGAGACAGATTTGCTGAAGTGAAAATTGTTCATAATTCAGCAGAAAAGATTGTGGAGTATGTGCGGACATTTCCCAAACTAAACTGAAACCCCTATTAAGCCACTGAGTGCAGCTCTGGTGCATCATCGTCCTTACTCCTGAGAGGAGCTCTTCTCATTCTGTGCCAGAAAGTGGCCCCTTGAGAAGGGCATGAAGCAGAATGACAGCTCAATCAGGAAAGTCAGAGTGACAACTGTGCAAGGAGACAGGGAAGAGACTGAAAATCCTTGGCATCCAAGACAGATGACAGGGATCGTGAGTATGCAGTCAATTCTCAAAAATCACATATTGTGTAAAGAGAGCGAAAAAGAGACAATGAGTTACTGCTTTCCACACTCTTAACGCAGAGAATTATTATTGAGTGTCAGAGCATATAAAACAGGGAAGAGAAAAACAATTCCTGGTAAGACATAACTAAATTGTGGACTTTGTTGATACAGTATTTTATAGATGTTCAAAAGTATTGATGGATTAAAATAGAAGTTAAATATGATATAGACTTCCTGGTACCTGTTAAATTCTTTACCAGGGCTGTAACCTCTCTTTCAGTGTTTTCAGAAAATAAAGGGGTATAACACAAATATTTTCAGAAACATCCAGCATTATCTGGATCAATAAATATCCTCATTTTTGTCAGTCTAAAAACAGACTATATTTTCTTGTGGGTGGGTTTTTTTTGTGTTGTTGTTTGGTTGTTTGGTTTTGGTTTTGGTTTTAGTGTTTTGTTCTTTGGATGTTTTTTTTAAACTTCCATGTTAACCTGATCATTTCTGTTACGATGATGGACAGAAGAAAACAGTCAAGAGAAATATGCTCATATTCACAGAGGATGAGGCTGCCTGAGGTCAGTTTTCCTGCTAGACTACAGAGCAGATAAAGGAGGCATGTGGCTCATTCTTGCTAGTTATATCTCACCAAAAGGGGAGAGACGACTTTCAAACTCCTGCCTCTGCCTCTGCTAATCATTGTATAAAATCAGATTTTTGATGAGCCACAGTTTATGGCAAAAGCTAACACAGGCAATTTACATCTTTGTAAACTCTTAAGGACATAGTGCACACAGTGAAATGCACCAGCCAATATTAAAAGTCAGAATAAGTGGTACAGGAGGCTACCTGAGTGTATTACGGGTGAATATGTCTTATCAAGGATACTACCTTAGCCTAATGTTTAGCTTTATTTCCCAACTGTTTTGGACATGCAATTAAAAAATAATGTCTTAATCTGGTCTTGAAGCTCAGGCAAAACAATTCAGTTGGACATTATCAACACTCTTATATTTCATTTTTTTTTAATGGGAAAAAATCCTCTCATTTACAGTCCAGTATTGTCTTGTAAACTATTGATCAGAATTTTCACTTTGGTATTTAAATTAATAAAAACTGCATTGCATTTGCATGTAAATCATAAATTTGTAGTTGAAAATTATCATGCCTAGTTTGCAAATTCAGGTCAATAACTGTTGAAATGCGAGTTGTGCTTTAAGCTGATTGCTTTCTCTTTACTACCTACATCACTAGTGTGGGTATTGATGCAGAAAGGAAATTCCTTAGAACTGCTTGCGCAATTGTTGTGATTTTTTCATTATTAAAATTATCTCCAAAGAAGTTTTCATAATCAACAATCTCTGAAGACATTCTCTTTCACATAAAAATGGGGTTTGGGATGAAGGGAAGGTGAGAAAATGTTGTGAGGGTTTTGATTGAAGCTAGAAAAGTTTTAGCTAAAATTTGATTTATTAGAAAAGTAATAATCTGTTTTGTTAAAAAGACATTTTCTTCAAAATCATTATGCTTTTATTGATCTGCCTCCATGGTTACATACCATATTTCAATCCAGGGAAATGGACTCTATAACACATCATTACTTCAGGCATATGATATCTCTTTTGAACATAGGAATAGATTGATAAGGTTAGCTCCTCACATTCCAGTGATTAACAAAGCTTTTGGCAACCCTTCCTCAATATCTGAAGGGCAAAAAAAAAAAAAATCATAAAAAAATTAAGAGACAGGCAGAATTCCTGTCTGGACTGAAGATTGCTGATCAAGAAAGACTTGTGCTTCATTTGAACACATTTTCCTTGCAAACCTGTCCCTCAGTAGCAATGCAGAGTGGAAGTTAGAAGGTTATAATTATCAAGGTAAATGAGGCTGGATATATAATCTAAATTTTAGGATTTTGCACATGTGCTTAGATAAAATATATTATGTGTGTCACCTTGAAAAAGCTGTACAACTGTAATAGTCAAGAAGCTATCTATCCAGCTGAATTCCTAAAAGAAAAATTAAAACTAGCCTGTTCATTAAAAAATTGTTGCTTTCTCAACAGGATGGACCAAAAGTCTAATCTATTTTACCTTTATTTGCAGGAGCATTCCTGTGATTTTGAAAGGACTCATTGCCTCAGCTGGTAAGCCCTACATACATGTTCTGATTATGGCCTCATGGTCAGGGTAAAATGTTGCCCAGAACTGGGCACACCAATGCCCTTTTGTTAAAAAGAGTTCTATAATCCATGCACTAACAGCTCCCACATCAGAATCCAGCTGACTGTGATTTAGCAGCTTTTTTCAACACCAGGAAGAATTGCTCTCACACAGAAGAAAGCTGAAAAGGATAAATTCACTTTTGTCAGACCTGGTGTCTCTCGGAAAGCCCAATTATTTTCAAATGTCTGTGGATGCTGGTGAATGCTGATCAGGCAGAGATGACCATGGGGATGTGCACTCCACAGTCATGGCGAGCATCAGATCTCTGGCCTTGGTCCTCAGGAGCCAGAAAACCTGTGTGGTCCCACTGAGTGAGGACACAGGACCACACTTTTATCCTGGGAAGTGGCAAAGTCTGAAGTTTTCTCTCAAAGAAGTGAGTGACCTGCTAAAAGCAGAGTTAACCTTAAAAGAAGTTTAGCCTGCAGTGTCCGGGCTCTGGTCTCTGTGAGCTGATCGTTCCTGGGAAGCCCCAGGACTGAGCTGAGAAGATCAGCGCTCCCCTCACTGCAGAGATCACGGCACTGCCACGGCCCTACCTGGGGGAAGAGCACCTGTGTAAAATGGGGATCAGCCAGCCCAAATTCTGACTCAGACCTGGGCTGGGCAGGAAGAATAGATGAACTTTTTCCAGGAAGCTATTCAGGCAGGCTCTGACCTCAGTCTCAGGGCTGAGAGGCTGCCTGGTTCATCCTCATAAAACTGTGGATGAAGACAGTGCCGGACAAAGCTAAGATTCAGGTAAACAGGAGATCCAAATTCCCCAGATCCTCTCACAACTGCAATCAAAGTTACCCACTCAGTGCTGGAGCCTCAAATCCTCTTTTTACCTACTGAGCCATGTCCAGACACCACTGCTACCAGCCTCTACTTGATACAGCATATTAAAGAACCGATTATTGTACTGAAACCTCCTCAAAACATTCATTTGTTTTCCAGAAGGGCATTAAAAGCTACACAGACTTTCAAGGGACCTTGTGGAAAACACTGTATTAAAAAAACTGTTGGTATATTTATAGTAGGTAACAGTCTCTATCCTAAAAATGTAAATAAAGATGGGAATACATGTGAATATCCATATGCACACACATATATGGATCTATATCCACATCAATGTACACATAGGTACCGCGGACTGATGTACACACATGACTTTTGCTTGACAATCGAGAAATTGGTGAGCTGAGGAAGCACAACTCATCCAAACCAGCTGAGATAGGCAAGAACGATGCCTTTCTCCTGGGTCCTGAGTCAATGAGCCATGAAATGATTCAGACAGGTCACTCCCCCAGGCAGTCTGTCTCCCCAGGGAGCTGCAATTCCAAGGGAGACCTCACCATACATTTGTCCATGCTGCCTCCCTACTCCTTTGGGGATAACCATCGAACACAGTAGCTGAACAACCTTCCCTGGCTGTCAGTTTTGTGCATCCTGGCATTTATTTTCTTTTTTTTCTGATCACCGTGGAAAACACGACATTAAATCAGCATCAGCTGCAGGGTTTCATATTCTGGCACATCCTGGTGTGCCAATAGTTGCAATCTGAGACCCATGCATCAGCATGTTTTTCAGAATAGCTAAATCATTCCTGACAAATAGATGCCTCCAGTAGCTGATGAAAAATGGATGGGCTTGACATAAACAGGCTTTTGGAGAAGGAACTTACTGACTGGCTTGCAGAATTCGCTCCTGGTTGAGGATTCTCTGGTTCACTCTGTCAGTGCTGAGTTCTCCACTCATCACCCTACTGGTTTTCTTATGCAACTTTATTCATTTTCCCCACTCTCTCCTTTCTTCTTCTCCTTCCTGCCACGTCCAGTTTTTGGTATCAGAATGTCTGAGAGCTAAAAGTCAGGTTTTCTTTCCATCTATCAAGTGTTCAGGATGCTGAGACCTGGTCAGCCAGAATATTTTCAAAATATACCAGTGCCAACAATTCTTAACTAAATGTATTCCTCCCTGGCTGTGCTGCAAGTAACTTCCCCCTGCCCTGTTTTGTGTGATTTTCATGAGTCATCACCAAGAGCTATTTGAAAAGGTCATTTTCCACCTGGAATGAGGCAAAAATTAGGTGACAGGAGAGAGGTAAGGTAACATTTCATGAATGCAAACTTCCCCTTCTGTCTGAAAATAGCACCACCACCCATAAACACACATACTGGAATCTCCAACATTTCCCTCCTCTTGTGAAGGCATCACAAAATGTTTGTTGATTTGCTCTGAACGACAGTCAAATAAAGTACCATGTATTCTGCTGAGCTCAACTGGGAAAAAAAAGTAAACAACAAACTAAAACAAATTCACCAGCAAAGTCTGGCATGAAGTGAGCTTAAATTCTTTGTTTTGTAGTTGCTCTGACTTTAGAGTTTCCATGGAAAATGTCATTATCACATACTGCCCTTTGACAAACATCATGGGAGCTGATTCCATAGGGGAAAATGTCCCTTTTAGGAAGGGTAGTGCCCAGTTTCATTATTTCCACACCTGCAGAGAAGAGTTACAATTTTCTCCATAGTGCCTTTTTTATGATATAGATGACAAGAAAGAACACTGATTTTGAGTGGTGCTTGCAGGCAGTCAATACTAGTGATGAAGCCTTTGAAAATCAGGTTTCCTGCTTGTACCACTGAGCTAGAGTCTTTGGGGAAATTAATGGCCTTTTTACACTCAAATCTGAGAAAAACAGGGGGCCACTTCTGCCAACTGCAAAAGAAAAAGAGATAAAAATAAAACCCAGTCCACAAAAACATGATTTTTGTATAAAAGCAGACCTCTAAGAAGAAGAACAGTGCCGTGGTTTGAGCAGAAGCCTGGTTTTGTGAGACAAGCACTAGCCCTCCTAACTGATTTGTGGTCTTAAGAGACTGGGAATGTCCTGGCCATGATGCTTCAGGGACGTTCACATTGCCAAATTATCGTATTCTTGGTTTAGCCCCATGTGCTCTTCCCTGAAATGCTCACCACACACAGCGGTTGGATTGTCTCTTCCAAACACAGAACCCAAAGCATCCTGTGTTTCTCGGTCTCCTTGCTTCTGGAAAAGGAAAGGCAGCAGAGGTGTTTTGCTCAGGCAGGAAAAATGAGTGTTTTCAGGACATAAAAGTGGGAACAGCTGGTGGTGTCCATGGGAAGAGCATGGTTCTCTTGATTCCACTGAGGTAGTTTTCATCAGGAAATGTGCCGAGTGATGAAGAAAGTGAAAAAGAAAGGCAGAAAGATGTCAGACTGTCAAAATGGGGCAGGTCTTGGAGCACAGCAGCTCCATGACTTAGCAAACCCTGTGAAGCAATGTCTTGGCTGTGTTACTTTTGTCTGTCTGTCTGTCTGTCTGTCTGAAAAGGTTTTATGAAAATAAATGCATTTCTAGAGTGCCAAAGTACACTCCCAGAGGGCGCGCACACACACACACACACACACACACACACACACACACACATATATATATATACACAGGTTGTTTCCTTGTTTGAAAGGAGAGTGTAATTCTCCAGGGTGGTGCATTTTTTCTAAGCAGTAAGGGAAAAGAGGCTGTTGCTGCATGATAAGTCTCTGAGTGATAATTTAAAGATAATCTTTAAAGATTTGGAGCAACCTCATTATACATACTTCTAAGTGACTTAGATACAAGTTTTAATTATTGCTATCACTATCTTGCAGATTCCCCAAGAAGCCTTTAAAAAATAACTGTACAAGTCGAACTGGGGCCCTGCAATTCATAAACTGTACTTTAACTTTGGTTGACTGGAAACAGGTCTAATCCAATTGCATTCCTACCTTCAATGGAATAATAATACTGAACAAATAACCCCACAGGCAGTAGGACATTGCTTTTCCTGCCAATCTCAATTTTAACTTGATTGTTTCTTAATGCCATAGGCGATGTCAGGGTGACTCAGGACAATATGTTGTTGGAGAAGAATAGTCTGAAATATTACTCCTAATCTCATTTTATAGGTGCCTGTAAATGTTAGTGGTAAACCACAGCCAGATACCTGTGGGGAGATTTAATAACAGGGCATTATAGCCAGAGGACAAAAAATGGCAGCCAAGACCTTCTTTTTCCTCCTCCTCCGAGGATTTCTCACTTGTAGCAGTGAAATATATTGTACGAGGTGATAAAGTTTAGTTTAACACCGAAAACCTCAAACAATCCTTTTCCTTCACAGGGTCAGCAGTTGTGAATTCAGCTGTGAAGGAACCTCAGTGAGACAGCGCATTTCACTTGGTGAGGCACTGAAGGAAAGAAGGAAAAAAAGCCCCATAGTCTACTTTTATATTGCACAGGCAAAAAAAAAAAAAAAAGGAAAATTTATGTCAAGTGCTCTTATTCCCTGGACTAGAGATACTTGATACTTAGCTCAAGACTTCCTAGGATTGTGTTTGACTTTTTAACACGTGGCACTACTTTGACAAACAGTCATTCTTGATTTTTGAGTACATCCATATTTTTCTTGTGTTGTTTCCAGCTGACAAACTCAATTGTTTTTATCATTCTTAGTTTCTAAACACATATATTATAAATATACATATACATATACATACACATATACATATATATTTAATATATTTTGTATTCTTGATTCGCATCCCAGCATTAAGATTCTGTCTGATGAATCCTTCTGTAGGATAACCTGACCATCTGTGTTAGCAATGCTTTCCATCTTCATTTCATCTGCTTATTGGCCTAAGAAGCAGGACTGTGTTAATACAAGGTTATTATTGAAAATATTAGGTACAATCAATTGCAAAACGTGACCTTTATGAGCTACATTAGTTAGGTTTTCCGAGCTTCATGTACCTCCTTTCAACACTGCCTGCTATCATATTTTTTTTTTAATTTCTTATAAGTTATTATTCATTCATTATATTATTTTTCTGATCCTCCAATTTTCTTTTCCTTCTATTTTTTTTCCAGTTTGTAACCTATAAAATGTTTTTTTGAAGGCAAGAACACTTACCTTTTCTGTAAGGAAAATTCCCGTATCAAATGCAGTTATTGAGATTGTATGATCTGCCTTTGGAAAGTCCATATTTTACTTTATCCCATTTTTCAGCTACATTGACATCCTGAATTACTCTATCAAAGTGTTTTAAACATTTGAAGGCTACAATGGGTCTGCATCATCATTTTCCACTTCTTAAATAACCATGTGGTATTTGTCCTTCTTCAGTCTTGCACTACCACCTCCTAACACAACGGTCAAACTAAAATAGCTTTCCATACATTAAAATTCGTTGGAAAAACTATTGTCATTCATGGCCACTCTCATGAGAAATAACTCAGTGATTTCCCACCATTTTGAAGCCAATTATATGGCACTTATCCCAAGAAAGAATGATCAGGCCTACTAACACAAGAAACTTTGCATCAAAATGACCAAACTTTCATATTTTGTTTTTTAACTAATGGATTAGACAGTTGAAAGAAATCTTCTTAAAAGTACTAGACACATTGAGGGTTTATTCAATTAATCTGAGAAAAGGAACAAGTACGATGTGCACTATGCAATGTCTTTCAACCTCATTGCCTGCCTATTAGGCTCCAAGAAAAGAATATTTAAGTGTCTGTTTATTAACTGATTGTCAAAGAAACCTGATTATTTCCAGAATACAGCTTTGTACAAGAAAGAGTAAGATGAACTGAAGAGTAACAAAATGATTGATTCATTTCCTTTGGGGGAGGGGAGGGTATAAAATAAAATAATGAAACATAAATGTGTCAGATCCATTTATACAGGATTGATATTTAATTTAGCTCCCTTTGAAGTTGAAATTAAATTTCTTAAGAGGTATTATTAAAAGGGAGATGGAATGTAACCTTCCATCAAGCTACCATTATTTTAATACATCTTTAAAAAAATGAACTTTTCTTCCTGAAGTGTGCTGGTAAATTGATTTATGCAGTTCTAAGCAGTAATTATGAAATGTGCTTATCTAGACACCTTCTGTTTCTATTGATTCTACATGTTATTCTGATGAAAAGCCCATAATTCATAGCATTCTTGATGTTTAGAATTGCTGGAATTATTTATGACTTGCAGTCCAAGGGTGCAGCTAGTGAAATGGGGTTTGAAGCTGAATTGCAATGCACCAAATGTCTGTTTTCAGGCCCTGAGCACAGATAGTTACAGCACTCTGCTTTGCAACCCACAAATGGAGAGTGTAGTGCCACTGTGGAAGAAAAAAGACCAGCAGAGGGTAGGGAAATGACAGTCTTTCCAAGAGTTACAGAAAAGGAAAATGGCTAAAGCAGAAGATTAGGAAACTCGTAGAACTGCTGAAAAAGACAAAACAAGTGCTTTGATGGGTGCTAGGTAAAGAAATTATTAAATCTACCCTAATGTTTATCTGCTAGTGGCAGTTCCCTCCTTCAACAACCTGTGATGTTTAGTTTATTTTCTTCAGGGATCTCCTGTGAGCCAAACCATCTGTTGAAGTTGTAACTGCTCCTACTGCTAGAAATTACTGGGGAAAAAATAATAGCCATTCCTTCTCTGAGCAGTGAGGACTGAACCAAAGGCTTCCAGTCCTTATCACAAGATTTGCTCCAAAAATACCCCATTCCAAATCGGGGAAGATGTCGTGTGTCAGTCCTGAGAGCTCCTTCCTACTGCTCTGCTGTGACCTAAAACACACACAGGTGCTTTTGCAGAGGAAGCAGCTTCCCCTGTGTGGGTTTGCTGGGAGGGAGGAGTGTGAGGACAGGGGAAAGGAAATAAGACAAAAAATGAGAGGACAGGCAATTTAGTGAACAGCTGATCCGGCTCCAGCCACAGCCTGCTCTGGGGGTGTGTGAAACAGGGCAAAGTGGAGCTACCTGGCATTTCTGTATCCTTTAACCCCATCAGGGAGAAATCTGACCACAGGCTCTTTGGGCACCTTCTCTGTCTGCAGGGAGTTCATGTGCCATGTCAGCTGGAAGGCAGAGTGGCATTTATGCTAAACCAGTTAGCAGTGTCAGCAGATTTAGTCCATGGGAGGAACATTGTGAAAGACACAACAATGGCAACACAACCTGACAGCCATCAGAGTCATCATCATTTATCATTATGGTACCAGCCAAGAGATTCAAGGACATCTCAAAAGTCCCTTTAAGGGCACATTTCTAGCCCCATAGCAGAAAGAAAGCTGATCTAAATTACCATGGAGATAATACTTGGAAGTTTCTGGTCCACATCTAACCACAGTGATGCACAAAACAAGATTTTTATTTTCCTGTCATTATTACCCCTTTGAATGCTACTTTGGATTAGGATGAAAACATTTTTCCTTATCCAGGCAGGTCTCTCAAATGTCTTTGATAGACTTTCTATTAATGTGCAACTTGGTGTTATCCAGAATAAAATTATGATCTGCCACAGGCTCTGTGAGACAATGTTGCAGGCCACAGATGACCCAGAGGCTGTAAATCACCCACCTCTAAATTAAGTAGAACAAAACAGGGCATATCCATGGAGCTGTCAGAAATACATGATGTCACAATGAGCTACAGTGCTCTGAAACCAAACAGAGCATGATGATATTCTAAAACAATTCTGTAAAGGAGTGTACAAACAGGAGTACAATTAATTATAAATACTAAACAGATGCGAACAGTTCTTTTAAAATCCAATAGAACTTCTTAAACTGAAGCCAGTTGACATCCATACTGGCACTGATCTTCACATTTGAACATTATACTAGATCTTAATAAAACTGGGAAATTGCAACTGCTCAGCAAAAAGAAGTTAAGCCTACCAATAGCCACACACTCCATACAAACTGCTGCTGAGCATGGCATTTACAAGATGAATTTAAATTCTAAGGTAGTCAAAACTGCCTTTATTTCAATTCAGTTTGGGCTTTGTCAGTTTTTTTGTTTGCTTGTTTTTTAAAGAACTGACCATCAACATGAGAATTTTCCTTAGATGTGACTACAAAGCTGAAATTGCATTTAGGAAAAAGTTTGGAACAAAAGGGATTGTTTTTTGTCTCATAATGACTTCTTATTTCTAACTCCATTGTCAGAAAACAGGCATTCAAATAAAGAAAACAAAAGAAACAAAATATATTCAAACAATTCTAAAGACTTAAGTTGAGACTGCCTTTCACTATCAATCTCCCAGGGCTTTCTGATTCATTTTACAGATTTGTTCAAGAATACACTGAAAATTGTTTTGTGGATCTCCTTTTTCTTACAGTGACCAGTTATTTTTAATCCTGTGTTTGACCTGCCTGCTTTGCAAGCCTCAAACAAATCTACTCTTACCTGATGCTAATCCCCAAATAATACACTGAACCACCGTCAAGGTCTTGGATGGGTAAGAGACAGTGACAATATTTATGAAGTCAATTATGTTAGTAACTGAGTGCATTAGTATTAATTTACTTTTCCAAATTCACTATTTTTTCCCCCTATCCTTCCTTCATTTCCAAAGACACCATAATAGAAATCTTTGAAAATTGTTGATCAACTTAAAGGAAGCTTGGTTCCCTCAATAACATAACCAGAAATGTGCTCTCAGCTTCAAGTAAAACTTTTTTTCATCCTCCTTCAGAGCTTCTGACTCATTTCATCTCCAGAGACAACTTTTCTCTGTTGTTTCCATTCCTGGTCACAGTGTTTGCAAATTCCTGGGACATGAAATGGACAGTGAGTTCTCTGACATCAACCCAGCCAGCTGTGCTGCCAGCTGCCCTTGCTCTCTTGACCTTTTTTTTTGGGGGGTGAAAAGAGGGAGGGACTTTTTTGAACAACATGATTCTGCAGAATCTCACCCAGGAGCACGGCAATAAGAAGTTTCACTTGGAAAGCAAGGAAGCTAATTAAAGGGTGAGCACTGTAGGGCGAGCCAGAGTCTGGGAAAGTTGATGAGAATTGAACTTCCATTGCCTACTGCCTCCTGCATTTTGTATAAGCTCATTAATGATCTTCAGTTGATGTTGGTTGAATGGTAAAATAAAATATCCACTGAGCTTTAGAGCCAAACTGCAAGAAACTAATTATTTTAATGTATGCTGTGGCTGATGTGTCATGGGAAATCAGCAAAGAAAGAAAGGAAATCCCTAACTTAGTGAAGTGCAGGAAAGCTCTCTCACGAGGGCAGCCATAAACAGGCTTGAAGTTGTAGATCTATGGTCAGTGAGGCCCTACAACCTTTATCATAAAACTCCAATAAATATTTTCTAAGACATCATCTAAGGAAAGGGGAATTTCTCACGTGGCTGAGAAAGTTTCCTTTAGAGCTCAGCCCCTAGGACAATTATATCTCAGAGCACCTCAGGGGCTGTTGCCAATAGAGGCTTGATTTGCTGTCCATCATCAGCTTGCTGTATTTTCTTGGAAGCTGTTCCTTTAGGCTGGCTCGTTATTTTACAAGATACCCTGAGGTGACACATGTCTATTTGGGTAGCAACGAGGAACGGATATTGTGACTGAAGAGATTTGGTACAGAGTTTTGGTAAAGCATCAGAAACTGAGTTTTGGGATAAATGGCTTGCATTTCAGGTGCAGAATCAGATTGGGTTTAGAACATTCTTTTTATTTAATTTTTTCGGCCAGAGGAGAATGGCCATCTTTGAGAGATTTATTTCAATTTGGCCAGCCACTGGAAAACCACCAACACAATTGTGTATAAGGACATGTCCACTTTCATCTTTCCTTATTTCCAAGGATACTCTACCCGGTAAAAAAAAATGGACTTAAATAGCAATTAAAACACCATGACATATTTGGAGGCTGGTTTCTCAAATCAGTTTTTTCTGCTCTTTCCAATCTGTATAATCTCTATAATCAGCAGAAATAAAGATAATTTATCTTTAAGAATATGCATGTAACCCACTAAACGTGTTTGATTCACACTTCATTAAAATATGCACGTGTAACAGTGAGGGAATCCTATGTTCTATAGGCCATATTTACATGATTTAAATTAATTTTACTCAATCATATTTCATTATTTTTAAAAGGTTGTGGGCTTTTCTGTTGGCTGGGTGGGTTTCTTTGTTGATTTGTAAAGGGTTTACAGCAAAAACCTTCTTACAGCATTTAAGCTAAAGTTGCAGTAATATCTCACAGAAAAAAATTAGTCTGAAAAACACAAGCATTCATATGGACTTTGAAAAGGCCCTTAGTCTAGTCAGGGAGAAAAAATACGACCATTTTACCAGCAGAGGTGTTAGATTCAGAACAGAAGTTATTGGATGATGTTATTGGCTGAACAGAAGATTAAATTAATAGTACCTCATTGAGATATTTGTCAGGCCATGAGATTGTCCAGTAAACCAGAAAGAAAGGGGGTTTACAAATTACTCATTACAAATTTTTATTAATATCTATAGTAACCTGACCCTTGGTGTCATCTTGACCCACAATGTCCTTTGTGACAAGGAAGTTTGGCACTAAATGCAGCCCCACAGTGAGTTTGTCCAGCACCCAAAACACTATTTTCCAGTACTTTATCAAGGGAAGGGTCTTCGTCTTTCTCAGCATGCTGAGTGCACCACGGGTACTTCTACTCCTCGTGCATGTTAATGTTAAACAACAGCTTTCAGCCAGGAGAAGGTCACTGCAAAGAGATTATTCTAGAAACACTCAGACTCTTCTGCCCTGACCTGGAGCCTTCCTGCAGGTGCTGTCCAAGGTCAGTGGTGCAAGCTAAGACAGCGCACAGATTTCCTTATTAGCCACTTGCTGAAACACTTCATTATTAAACCACTTAAAAAACTGTCCCTTATCAGAATCCTGATGGTGTGAATTCGTTGTGAATGAGCAGAATTGAGTAATTTAGGCCCAGAGACATGTCTTAAAGCCTTCTAGCTGTCTTTATCAAATTTGCCTGTATGGAGCCTGCTGAGCTTCTCCTAAACACTTTATTTTTTTTTTTCTTTTTCTAATTTATGTTAAAAGCTTGGCATTGATAACTGAAGTACAACTAATCTAAACGAGGCAGATGACTTAAAATATATTCATTATGGGCAATGAATCCAAGTCTTGAGGGAAGCAAGGAAACACTGAAGTTAGAAAATACACCTATGTAAATGTACACGTGGGAAATTTCCAGGAAACTGGTCTGGTTTTTGACTGCCACTAAGCTGGCACTTAACCCTTGAGGAAGAAATCCTGCTTATTTAGACAAACCTAAGAGACCACCTTGACTTCTATGTCCATCAGGGCCACAGAATTAGAAGGGGGCAATATTAGAAGGGGGCAATATAAAAGACAATGTGTGAATTATGCTTGTGGTGAAGAATTGCAGTGAAGGATTTCACTTCAAGGCTGTTCTGTGTCTCTCTCCATAGATCCCACTCTCTTTTAACAGCAAGGCAAATTTTCATCATGTGAGCACCTCCCCTTTCTATTCTGCTCAGGATTTTCCTTCCTCAAGCAGTCTGTGTCAGCATATGCTGTATTGTAAACAAATCACTAGCTCCAGCTTATCCCCTGTCTTACAGATATTGAAATTACCTCAGCATCCTTTATGATACAGGTTCAGCTCTGCCTGGCCTTAGATATTTTACTGCTGTATATGATTTCTGCAGATTCCCAGTATGTTCTGCATGCCTTTCTCTGAAACTCAAGTATGTTTTTTCTGCCTGTCTCTTCTCCCAGGAATCTTTCTTTTCCTGTTGCCCCCCATTCTCTGCCCCTCCCTGAAGCACAGGGCTCCCCAGACTGTTCCCTCTCTCTCCCCCATTCTGGTTGTCTCATGTGAGAAGATTGGTAGCTTTACTGATTCAGCTAAGAAACTCCTTCAGTAAAATCTGTCTGATATATTCCATGTGTAAGTTTTATATGAGCAGAAGGGACAGACACTGCCCGGTCCCCACTGAGTGTTCACAGGGCAGAACAGCTTTGTCTTGTTACCCACCAAGGAGGAAAAAAAATCTGTTGTGTTTTGTAATGTTGAATAACACTCTTTGAAAGAACCATAATAAAAGAAAGAGTGAAATAAACCAAAGAGTAATGAGAGAAACAATGAACAGCTTTCCAGGAAAGATAGAAAAAAGAAAAAAAAGGAAGAAAATCAGGGAAGAAGGGTTGATGAAGCAGAGATGGAAGAAAGGCTGCTCCAGTATGCTGCAAGAGAAGAGAGCTCCACTAACATGCAGACTACTTGAAAGGGCAAAAAGTTTTTCTTAAGCTAAAGTACTCTTCAGCTAGAAGAAAAGAGAAGGAGGATGTTTTTTAACTAACAGTAGCAGAGGCTAACTTAGGATATCTCCATTTTCAAACCAGAATTTATAAATTATTTCTAGTAAGGTGCACAAACACATTAAATGCTGCAGTATTTAAATCAAATTGAAGAGATCAGAGTGAAGTAGAATAATTTCGGCGTTTAAAATCTGAAGAGCTATTTTTTTCCAGTATTGTCTTTCTGTATTTTCAAATGAAAAGACCTGATACTAAATGTTTTCCTTATTGTTTAATATGTCTATATTCAGCTTCAGCTAAAGTCAACAAGAATTCAGCTCTCCAAAGAACAAATATAAATTGTATACCTGTTAAGAAAGATTATATAAAATACACCTGGGTATATAGTGTGCTAAATATGACAGTCTGATAGCATAACACACAAAGAGATGAATATTAATTTTTTAAATTATCAAAAGGGAGAAAAATTACATCCATGAGCCTTGCCATGTTCCTTAGATTCCAATTAGATCTGTTGTGTTAACAAGAAACTTGTGCTAAGAGCATTCCTCCTTTTTAGCATGCACTATGTGACTTCACATCAAAACAGCAGGATGTGGCAGTCAGCAGCACATTCCTGTGGGGAAATATCCCACGGAGTTGTTTTCTAAGGTGAAACACGGGCTGGAGGGTCTCAGTTGTCATACCAGTTGTTACCACCTATAATTACTTTTAAGATTCATGTCCTGTAATGATCCAAGACACTCCTGCTATCTCTTTGCAGTGATTGATCTGAAACATCTGTCGTCTACATTCTCCTGGCTAAGAGAGCTATTTTGCTTAGGAATGATGGGGAGAGCCAGCATTGTCATTGAGTTACAGTACGTTATGCATGCAAAATCAAAAATGTCACACAGCAGTCTCCAGCTGAAGATTTTATGGCATCTAAATTGAAGCCAGTAGCATTTTGTTTTGCAAGGTGGCAGTGTAAACATGTTTGTTTACAAGCCCGCTGCTCCGCGGCTCTGACGTGGCAAAGCATCAGCAGAGGATGACAAAGTGGAGCCATTTCCTGATGACTCCAAGCTCTGCCAAATCATTCCTGCTCTGATAGAGAAGGACAGATTCCAAACCTGCCCCTTTTTGGTAATTTAAATAATCTGTTAATTACTCTTCCTGTTTATTACTTCACAGAGTCCAAGCTCAAGAAATCTGATTGCATGGAGAAACTTTCCATTGACCTCAAAGCATTTGTAGGACAAGCTTCTGCACAGATCCAAAAGTCATTAACCTATATGTATTGAATTTCTTACTTTGCTTTAATGCACAAAGCATGGCAAGGTATTTGTAATGTGTAATTAGTAAAGACAAGCTGGCTCCTCCAGATTAAATAATAACTGAAGGCCAGATTGTAAACAGAACTCATTAAAGCTATTTGGATTTGCATTACCTCAGAAGCTAGCTCTGGTACACATTTTGGCTTCAGAGTCAATCCAGGCTGACACAGCTTAGGGGAAATTGGCATTTGTTTTGTTATTTCCCTGTTCACCTTTTCACATTATGGAGAGAACATGAGAGGGAAAATCTGGAGTTGTTTTTTTTTGGCCTGACTGAAAGGCTAGAGCAGGGAAGCTTTGTCTCACATGCAATTCACTGTCCAGTTTCCAGTGGACAGGCATGAATTTGATGAGTTTTTCAGTTATATACAGCTAGTCAGAAATTGCCACCTATTTGCTGCAGAGAATCAAGATTATCTTTGAAAACTGATTGATGAAAAAAAAAATAAAAAAACTAAACTCCACAAACATGCACTTTTGTACATGTTTTTGTTAGTGTATGTGTGGTCTCATGCTCATGCATTTCAAATTTTCTTTCAGAAAGTAATGTATATTTTAACATATCAAACAACTTTAGAAGTCTACACAGCTGAAAACATAGGGAAATGTTAGCTTTGATCTTTGGGTCTCCTCGCAGGAGCCACAGGGAAATCCTCACTTGCTTTATCCATCCCTTACCCATGTCTATTGGAAGCAAAGAAACCCAGTTCATATAAAACTTATGTAAATTAACACCATGACACATTTTCCAACAAAGTTTAAATATTGGGAAAATGTTGGACTTTAAGGTAAGAAGCTCTTATGCAATTGGTACACAAAGAAAAACATGCATTTCACAGATATAAATAATGATATTGTGTAACAAAAGGAAAACAAACACCAATAAAACAGATTTCTGAAACACACAAGCTTTTATCAGAATTCAGGGAGTCCTGTTGCAGCGGTGTTTCCATTTGAAGTGAGCATTCCCCAAAGTCCCAGTGGGAATGCTGGGATCCCTGGCAATGCCTGGCCGTTCCCTATCATCGCTGCAGCTGCCTGATGATTTTTTGTCTTTTCTTTTTTTATACCCTTCTAATACATTTTTAGACCCTTTCCCTTTCCTTGTACCCTCTACACACACTCTTTGTACCTTAGCCTAACATATTTATAATACTTGTGGTCTGATATTTAGCTTAGTTTGGGGGTTTTGCAAAGTGGGAAGACCACACATTCACAGTATCTCAAAACTTGAGGCTCCAACCTTGGATGCAGTCTCTCTCCTGGGAAAATATTTTGTAAACTAGACTGTAGCTTCACTGGGGGGGAAGGGGGTAATTAGAATATGGGGATAATTACTTCATCTATCAAGTTTCTTATTGAGGGATTTTAGGTAGATATGCTAATTTGCAAGGTCCATAGAATTGTATACCCGTTGCATGGGGTGGGCTTCTTGGCATGTTGGCACCTTTGACAAGTGTGCACCTAGGATCCTATTAAACCCAAGTTATACCCTTCTTCCCTTTCCTGCTGTGTCTGCTTCATATTTCTATGAGCTGAAAGGCAGCAGTGCCATCCCCAGCTCCGTTTGGCTGCGGGCAACACCGATCTGGAAAGATGCCCTCAGCTCAAAACATGAATTTAATCAGCGTGGGGGGAGCGTTCAGTTCTCCCAACGCAGGCAACACAGGCAAACACTCAGGGTTTTGTTCTGCTG
Organism: Pardalotus punctatus; assembly: GCA_013400915.1. Lineage (NCBI taxonomy): Eukaryota > Metazoa > Chordata > Aves > Passeriformes > Pardalotidae > Pardalotus > Pardalotus punctatus. The sequence continues at coordinate 541,518 of VZTX01024381.1, forward strand.
CCAGACTGCAGAGAGCCACATCCACATCCATATTCCAAGATTAACCCACGTCGGAGCGGGAATGTGCTTCCTTGTGTTCTGCAAACTCACAGTGGCTGCAGAAAGCCGCCTGATGAGGTCAGGGGAGCTTAGGGGAGAGTCTATAAATGGGTCTGACAATGTGTAACGGGGAGAGTGAGAAACTCTTTTTTGCTGTATTCTGGCTTTGATGTTTTAATATTTGATATTATTGTAAGGGAGCCTGAAAAGAAATGGGAGCATTTTGTGAATATTTTTAGGCCAGAGAGTCAGCTCAGTTCCCTGGTTTTGGGTCAAATGGTGTGGAAGCTCTGCAGCAGAACAAACTTGCAGCATGTTAAGCAAGAGCAATTTAAACACACCCTTCCTTCTCCCTCACTCACTCTCATTTTGGTTTTTTTTGAATTTCTATTTCAACTAAGAACGGACCACAGATCAATAGCCAGTGGTTAAACACCTAATGAAGGAACACAGACTGATCAAATGAACTATTAATGGACATGTGGACAGAGGGCTGGCCTCTCTGAAAACCCAAGGCTCAGTTTTCCATGTTATGAAATCCCACAGTTGAGGCCAGATATTCAAAACAAATGTGACTTTATTGAAGCAACTCACTACACAGAAAATTTTCAAGAGTGATCATCACCTAAAAGAGACAGAAAAAGAATAGCTGCAAATTCACTTTGAAAGGAATAAGGAAGTGTCTTTACAAGCAAATGGCTGGTAAAGATAAGATCTGAGTCTGCTGGTAAGATAACTTTGATACTGAGAGATAGAAGAAACAATGGGTAGGATTTCCATAGGAATTTCCCTAATTAGATTTACCTGAAACTGTGTTAATAAACTGCAAGAACAGTGACACAAGAAGAAGAAAAGGGGAATATATATTGGGGATGTCTGTATTAGGGGGGGATGTATATTAATTAGGTGTTCCAGGAAATCTGTGCCTCTCGAGTACCTCAACCAATGGGGAAAGAGAGAGGGAACCTGCGGCCGGGAATTAGGATAAAAGAAGCTACATCCTCGATCAATTTGAGAGAGACCCCATGGGAAATGCCCATGACCTCTCCCTTTATTCATGAATAAAGCTACAGGACTCCTCTGTCTCCTTTTTGGACATACACCTCTGGTGTTTGTGGATTAATTTTCCTGACAACTTCATAGTGCATTTTACCCCACAGGCAAGAAAAGTGGACTAGGATAGGCACCAAAACACACTGCAGTCTTGCTTCACTGCACAGAACTGGAGGGTTTAGAGTTTTGGGTACCTGGGGGAGACTCTAGCCCTGTCCATGTGTCTGGGACTTCCTTTCCTCATCTTCACCACTTTTTCCCCACTTCTAGCAAGAGCCAGAGCAGAAGAACCAGCATCCCTTCCCTTCTGCTCCATTTGGGGCATTTCTGGCAGGCTGAAAGGATGCCAGGAGGGCTGTAGGCAGCAGCTTTGTGATGCCAGGCGTGAGCTGCAGAACAGAGTCTGCGTGGAACCTGACCAAAGCAACACTCTGGACCATCAGCAGAAATGGAGAGACAATAAATTACCTTCCTCTACAATCTTTCCTCCCATTTGCTGTAAATACGAGGGAACAATCCTTCCTCCATAGCAGTAATCATGAACAATTTATTGTGGAAAGGGGAACCTCGCTTTGTGTTCCCCACTACCACATTCTTCTTCAGCTGGGAGGAACAAATAATTCTGGGGATTTAAATGATCACAAATCTTTATTCTTTCAAAGCAAAACAAGCCTAGAAAAAAAGGACGCATCTTGTGGTATCTGAGCTGTTGTGTCCTATAGCCAGAAATTTCAGTTAAAGGCATCTGTGTGAAAATGGTGCAGATAACACTTTCCCCATCATTGATGCTGAGATATGAGGCACACATGAGAAGACAGAACTTCAGAGGAATCAGATTGCTCATGGGCAGTGCAGAGTGCTTTCAAAATACAAGATTAGAGGACTACTTAGCAGTTGCTGAAAGCAACTCAGGAAACAAAGGTAGTTAAAGGAGTTTATCCTCCAAGCAGGCAGAAGCAAAATAAAAAGCAGTTTCCAGACAAGATGTGCATGTATATATGTCCTGCCCTCCCTGACTGAGCTAAGCACAAGAAGGAAAAATCTATTTTATTGTATCAGACATACCTATTTTCTCAGATGTTACTGGAATACACATCTGCCCTCTTCAATAGGAACAATAGCAGTAACTGTTTATTTTGCAATTTTCCTGTTTCTCGTGGCATAATAGTCAGGGATTCTGATTTTTTTTCAGGCTGCAAACCCAGACAAAAATATGCTTTTAGTGGTAAACCTTGAACAGACAGAAAGATTTTGTTTTTTCCTCTCTCCCTCAAACAGCACTGTCACACTGACTGTTCAACAGGCACAGGAGAGATCCCACCGTTTATGGCTGCATCCACAGTGACCAAAACTAGAGAAACTGCTCTCCAGTTGGGAAATTATCACATCCAGCTTGGTGAGAAAGCATCCTACTAGCATCCGTCCTTTGTTTCCAAAAGCATGTGATGCTAGTAAGGAACAGTACTTGTCTTTGCCAATAAATGCTTTGCCTGTTAAACCAAATACAGTGGGGAGCTTCTGGTGAGACAGTGTGATGCTAATAGAAACAGAAGAAAGAATTAAAGGTAGAAAAATGAAGTTAATATGTATTTAACTGTAAGTGAAAGTTTTTAGGGATGTGCTTCACGAAACAGTCCATATTTGGTGATTGTTGCATATAACAAGAAACTGCAAACCAAACGAATAAACCTAACAAACAAAAACCCAAAAATTTTAAAATAAACCAACAACCAAACCCTGCAAATTTTTCCAAGAGGCAGATAAAGCTATGCAGATGAAGATTCCAGAGGTACTATTATTTAATTTCCCTGCCTATCAGTGGGTCTGAGGAGTTCAGATGGAGATATCTGTCCTGTGATCACACACACAATTAACTGAGACTGCTCATCCAAGGCTTCCTCCCAAATTATGTGTTTTTAAAGAAAGGGTCCTGGGGTCATATCTTGGACTTTTGATTTTTAGACTTTTCAACCACTTGAACTTAAAAAGCAAACTATAAATCAACTCCTTCCCACAAAACCAGCTATGGATGTTAGGAACACAGTGCTTTGCTTTGACTTATTCCTTTGGTAAAGTCACAGAAAGTGAGCCAAGAGAGATTTCTGTGCTTTTTTATATGGCGACCCACCAACAATTGTGCACTAATGTGGAAATGAGCAGCTATGGATTTTATTTCTAGAGTTTTATCTTTCATAATCCACTAACATTTGGTCATATTTCTCACACAAAATCATGTGTTGTTTGTATCATTCACACACACACACACACACACACACACACACACACGCACACACAATCTTTTCCACGAAGGAAGAAAATTAAAATTCTAGTCTATTTAGAATTAAACTGAGTGTGACTTCAGGTTCTACAAATCAAAACCGTGGCAGCTTGCAACTATTGTCACATTTAATGAGTTAATGCCTGTACAGAGTTTTGAGCATCTCAGATATTGTATAAATTGTGTGTATTATAATGAATTCATTTGATTTCATGAAGAGCTGTACATTTCACAGTATCTAGTTTTGATGCATCTCTAAGGACTTATCTGAATTTCTAAGTTTTCCAAAGAAAGTGATCTTAAAAAACTCTCTTAGCATGGATGACATTTATCACAAGAAAGGAAGCAAAAGAGAAAGCCAACCCGAGTCAGCAGTTCTGTTCCTTTACAGAAACAACTAACAGTACCTCTCTGAGCTGTACTGGTAAAAAGATTTTCTTGCCATTACTCCTGCAATATACATGCAATTTTCTTGCATACATAATTGCAATAAATGTATTATAATTACCAGTGTGGATATAGCCAAATATTTCAAGTATATTCATTTCCAGTATTTTGGGGAGTGCCCCAAAGTTCCATAACCTGCAGCAAGCCAGGAGCTGTAACATCAGGTACAGGGGTTGCCCATACTGATCAGTGCTCTCTTGCACATAAGCAAAAGTTCTTTGATAAAGAGATAAAATACCTTTGTGTCGGACATTCCTCATATCTTGGGATTCCTGCATTAGTGTTTCATAATGGGGTACCCAAACTCTAAATACCAACAAATAAAGTATACTCAAATCACTTTTACAGCCATTTTTAAAGCAACCTTTCATTTTCTCCTGATCTCTGTAAATAAATAAATAAATGAATGAAATGTTAATGGTCCTTGCTAATCTGATAGTATATTCCAGCCTTTGATCTCCATGAAGGAAGGATGATCAGAAAAGCATATAATGTATGTCAAAGTCTGACACTGATCGCGTTTGCATTGGTTCCTTCATTTACAAGATTATGTTCATGTGGCAACCTTGATGGAGCAGCATTAAATAAGATAAGCCACTAGAGTCTCTCAGAATGACATGACAGTACTTTTTTTGGTGAAGATGTGACTCAGAATATAAAAAAGCAAAAACCACATTGAAACTCATTCTAAAAACATGGTCTGGGGTTATTTATTTCCAAGTTAAGGCTAAGGATGGAGGGAAAGATATGGAAAGGTTTTTTTAATTTTCCAGTCTTGGAACACAGTTTGTTAAACATTCTTCAGGGGCTGTGCATGCACTGTGCATCTCCTCAGTGAACTCTAGGAATCTATCTCTATAGAAGAGCTCAAGCATGTTCTCAGCCCCAGCCCTCTCTGATACTGAGGAGATGGAACAGTCAAGAATCCCATCTCAGTCCACTCTGTTCTAAGAGCAGGGCAGCACAAGCAAAGAATGAAGATCCTGGGTTTTCTTTTCCGTTCTTTCTTACTCCATTGAAGAAATAACAAAGTTGAACAGAAGGGCCAGGACCTCCATCGACCTCAAGAGCTCTACAACTTTAAAATCTAGAAACTGAACAAGATGCATTTTCTCAAGGGTGAAACGAGGCTCTAACTCTATTTTAGCCAGAAAGGAAGCTGCCACAGAACCTTCTATCTCATTTATATCCCTGTCTATATCTGACAGAACCTACAGCTCCAGTCTTCTCCAGCCCCGAGAAGACTCGTATTCCTTCCTCTTCCTTTCCCAGAGCAAAATCAGTGGAATATACCTGTATCATTGAGACCTTCTGTTTCCAGAGAAGAAATCTGTGAAGACAAATACTTTTCTTTACTGAAGCTTTGCTGACATGTTCTAGTTCATTCTGTGATGCTCCAAGTTTAACTCATACTAGGGACACAGTAACCACAACTCCAAATAAATCTCTCTCCAACATGGCTTTCTCCCACCCCCTGGAAAATCAGGCAGTTGTTCCTGTATTTTGATCCTCTGAAGTCACAATTCAGTCCATGGCTTGAGCTCCAAGAGAGAGAGGCACAGCTAAATAGATGTTTCACATCCACAGTTACAGTAACATTTCCTCTACTGCAATGATTCTTTCAAAAGGGCAAAGGTTGTTATTGTACAGGACTTAATCATTTTAGGTCCTGCACCAAGACTGCATTAATGAACTATACTAGAAACTGAGGACTGCTGGAAATAATCTCATCTTCTCCAGTTTCACATTCTCTGTCTCATGTTATCATTCTCTAAGACAAATTGAGAGCCACAAAGATATTTTTCACGTTAAAAAATAAAAAGTTTTCCTTTTCCTTCAAATCACTATCAAAATAAGACAGTAATGCATAAACCAAGTAGGAGGCTGAAAAAACAACACAGAAGTAATGGGTCACATTATTCTCTGGGATACTGATAAATGCACAGCTATTACTGGAAAAAGCATAATACCAAGCCCTAATCAAAACAGAAATGCAGCTAGTGCTGGGGTGGAACTAAGGAGCAAAGTATATGTAAAGAGCAACAGGAATGAAGACACTTCACTGAAACGCAAGGTGAAAGAGAAATTGGGTTCTGCCATTACCCCAAATGGCAGTCTAGTTTGGGAAGGAGACATCATAGGGACATTTTCATAGTTGGAGGCAGGCAGGGGTGCAGCGTTCCATCCTTCTATCAGATAAATACCATTCCCTGCAGAGGCCTCCAGTTCTGCAGGCTAATATCTTAGTTCAGCAATCAGCTTGTGAGAAGAGAAACGACCTCTGAATCACTGCATTTTCCCTTCAGTTCCTCCATTACAGGGAACAGGCTCTTTCTGACTCAACTTAAACATGTGAGATGGGGTGAGAACACAGCATGAGCAATTAGAGCTACAGAACCTAAACTTTTATGATCTGCACCTTCGCTATAGCAAAGATAAGATTTAAAGACTCTGAGGGTAACTTAGCCTTTTTGTGGAGGAAGAAAACAATTTTCTCACTTGACATAATTCTTCACACAAGGCCAATCTAAATATATAGTTTATTACCATACCACTTATGGTTCTGAAGGAAACAGAGACCTTACCTCTCTGGACATGACCAATATCTCCCAGTCACAAGAAACAACAAGAAACAAAAACCCAAACAAAACAAGAAACTGAGAAAAATCTCACATATTTTCCACCTGCTGTATTTATTTAACCCCCACTATCCTCTCTACAATGCACAGGCCCCTAATGCAGGCACAGGAGACACAAATTGGAGATTACTCTTTGACCCCTGTAGACTTCAATCGATAGAATCACATGTGATCTGAAAATTAAATCCCTGAGGTTTTCATGCATGAGAATGAGAGTGAAATTCCGGGTCTATTGACAAGGCCATAATCCTCTTGCACAACTGTATCACTTCAGCTGAAACAATATTACTATTGACATTTGACAATGGATGCATTGCTGGGAGGGGGAGTAAGTCACGAGTTAAAATGAAGGAAATCAAATAATTAAACCACTAATTCTGTAACATTAGGATTCATTCTGTTCCAAGCTCTGTGCATTCTGCTTTGTTTTTCATGCTCCTGAAATACTTTAGAGTGTTCTTCTTGCAACATCAATGTGTAAAGTAATTTTAAATATCATTAAAGCATACAAACCTATCATACATAGTCTATGCTGTAAATCCACCCAATCATTCTCCTTGGGTAACACTAAGCAACAATCAAAGTTATGTTATTTGTTTATGACTTGCTGGGTCCAGTTCTTGAAGGAATGTTGTTTCTTCCAAAGAGCGATTTTCATTTGGAAAGAACAACTTGTAGCATCAACCAGGGTGGGTTCACCTAAGGACAGACTTTGCCTATGGCCCTCAGTGATCTATATGGGAGTCTCAACTTCACTGGAGTGTGAAGACAAGCAAAGTTTCTTGGCTGTTCTATAGGGATCATTTCTAAAGTCCAGTAACAAAAGAAAAAGAAAAGTAGCCAAAGTAACCAGTCTTGGTAGTGGAGTTAGTTGATTTTAAGAAAATGAAAAATATTTTCTGCTGTTACTTAAATCATTATCATGATCAGAAATAAAGCTCAGAGGGAAGAGATAACACTGTGGGCTGAAGAATTCAAGCAAGGAATAATGTTTGCATCAATCTTCATCTTTCTCTGGCTGCTGCTGACACCTCTGACAAGATCTGGGTTGATCTTTTCACTTCTTCCTCATCAGATACAACTTAGTGACAGCTGGCTGAGAATAAACCCTGGGTCAGAAGCTCATGGAACCTGTGCAATATCCAGGGCTGGAGCCAGAGAATAAGGACCTTGGCATGATGAGGGCAGATCCAGCCAACCCATTAGGCAATGCTCCATAGCCTCCTTTTTTTTTTTTTTTTTTT
>VZTX01024383.1:0-13936 GCA_013400915.1 Pardalotus punctatus
GACAACAACGCTCGCCCATCGCTGCCGTCTCCTCTCGGTGTGGCTGTCGGCCCCCGCACGGGTCCCCGCCGCCGCCCGGACGCACCGGCTCTGCTGCCCGGCCCGCGCCGCCCCCCCGCGCTCACAGCCGGGCTCTCCGCCGCACCGGGGCGGAGCCGCTGAGACGCCGAGTCGCCGTTCCTGAGCCTGCAGCGACACCGTGCGCTGCTCCGCAGCCTCACACGCTCCGCGACATCTCCCGCGCCTCTACTCCGTTATGGCCCTCTCTGCCGTTTCTTCCTATCGTACTCTAGTTTCTTTTTCTTTGTCTTTTTTGTCTTTCCTTCCTCCTTTCTTCCTTTCTTCCTTTCTTCCTTTCTTCCTTTCTCTTCCCTCTTAGCCTTCTTTATTTTCCCAGTTATCTCTTCTTGGTTTTTTCTTTTTCTTTTACTTCCCTTTCTTCTTTGTTCTCGTTTTCCTCCTTGCTGTACCATGCCCTACCCTTTACTCCCCTTTCCCTTATCTTTCGATCCTTCCCTGTTTATTATCTCAGCTTGTAGGTCGTTAGTTGCCTCCGGCTCCCCCGTGGAGATCATCAAAGCAGGAGCGATCAACTTTAATTACGGGACATCATCGCCGGATGGTGCTGTAGCAAGGCGTGTGTTTTTAGGGACCAACTCTGCTCAGCATCTAGAATTAATGTCGGTGGGTGTTGGTCATCTCGTCTGCCTCTCTCCGTCCTTTCTTGTTTGCTAATCTACTGATACATACTCCTTCTTGTCTTTCTCCTTTATTCCTGTATTCTGCTGCTATATATTTGGTGCACCCTTGTAATCTAATTTATGTTTTCATCGTATTTTCTTTTCTTTGTAATCTTCTTTGACTCCTTTCTTCCTTGTTCATCTTCCTTTCTTTCTGTGTACAGCGATACCATCAATGACACGTCACTAAAATAGTTTATGGTTTCTTCTTTTCTCTCTGCGTTTATTGCTTCATTATTCCTTGCTTCTCTTTTTTTTTTCTGCATTGTTTCTTCCTTCTTTTTCTTCTTTCTCATAGCCTTCTGTTCCCCAAACTACCTCTCTTCTTCTCTTTTTGCCTCTCCTTTTTCTCTTTAACTAACTAATTTTTTTGTATGAGTACATCACTCTCGACATGGAGTGCAGACATGACTTTTGGCAAGAGCTCTCCTTCCTCTTCCCTGCTGATTTCCATCTCTTCAGATGAGGAAAAAACTTTCTGCTTTTCTGCAGTTTATGCAAGACAGACAGACCGTCCCTTCTCCATCCCTTCTCTCTCCTTCTGGAAGAAGCACACACTCTTCGACCCGTTATCTCAATGAAGAGGATCTACCACCCTCTGATAAAATAGTCCAAGCCCCGGATATTTTGACTTCTGTGCAAAAAGGGTTCGATTACACCAAAAAACCCAGGGGAGTCTTTTCCTTCAGAGATTCAAACCCAATACTGCCCAGCACACCAATCCTCCAGGAATGCAGAAAAAAGCACGGGACCACCACAACTCCTGTAGGCTATTCATACAGCTCGATGAAGAGCTGTTCTTACAGTCTCCTTTTCCACCTGCAGGATGAATACCAAGCTCTTGCTTCTCCTTTCTGGCAGACAAGCTCTGCCACAATACACCAAGAACCTCTGTATGCAGGGGCAGAGATCTCCAGCTAGGCAGACATTCTGTGTCAGCAATGACACAGCCCATGTGCTACACAGCATCTCCTTTCCTCAGGAAACACTCTTTCCCACTAAATTTCAGCCTCCCTGTGACAAATGCCCAATCCTTACTCTGTGCCACTCAGGGGGAAGGATCACTGCCACAGTATGCAGATGCTGCCACCTCACAACAACATACCTCATTAATGGGAAAAAAAGAGAAGATGTTATAGTCTCCCCTTCTCCACCCCGGCAAAGCCGGTTGTGTGGCTGTGGGAGGATTTTCTACCGCTATTTGAAGCTTCAGGATAAAATCCTCCACATGCCCACAAAGCTCTCCTCTGCCCCCGTTCAAATTCTTCACCTGCCCCTGGGCCCTGCAGGCAGTGGCCCCATGGCCACAGCACTTCCCTCAGGAGGATTAAGGATTACTTCTACCATTATATCTGTAGCTTCTGTACACAAACCACAGTTCAGAACATTATTAAATACGATTATGCTACTGACCTTTTTGTGTTCCTGCTTCACTGATCTCTGAGGTGCTGCCAGTTCACACAGAAACTTGCCGCTGAAGGCAGTCAGGCTTTCTGTGGACATTAATGATGTCTTGATTCCAGATCCATCCCTGATGACATTTTTGCCTGGACAATGCCATCAATGCAAAGATGAACTTGTCCTAGTGCGTCTTTGTAACTTACCTGCATTTCCTTATCCCAACCAGCAACAGCGTTTTCTCCCCGAGGAAGACATTCAGACAGTTAACGTTTCATATCCCAAATCCTGGTGGAACTAGGCTTTGAAGATAAAGAGTGGTCTTCCCCTCCAGCACTTCTCTCGAGCAGAGAAGTCCACGGTAAACAGCAAAAGGAGACTCTGGCAGGCACTGCTGCTGCCGAGGACTTGGGTTTATTAAACCCATTAGAACATCCTTTTCTCATTCCTAACACCCACACAGGTTTTGTCCTTCTCTTCTGTGGGTTAGGTGTGCAGATTCATACTCTCATTACCATAGACCACAGGTAACCACACACAGCCAAATCCATCCTACTAAGTTGAACAGCATTTATTAACTTTTTCCAGGTGCAGGCAACAGAATTGATCTTTTTTATAACAGAGGACTGGCGAGAAAGATCCTGCACAGTACGATTTTTGCAAAGTTGATCTGAAGACATGTTCTCGAATTCTGGAGTTTTCTGGCAGTTTGTTTTAAATTTTGTACTAAAAGGATATAAAGATTCCGGTAGAGATCACTGTCTTGAAGGGTGGATAGGAAGAAATGCTGGGGATGATCTTCTATCAATAAATCAATCATGTTTGCTCTATGTGAGTCCAGGGCGAGAGGTGATCAAACAGGACAGATTTTGGCTTTTGGCTTGGGTTCTTTTCTTTTGTTTGGGTTTTTTTGTTTGATTATGCTTTGCGTTGGTTTTGGCGTTTTTGTTTGTTCGGTCGGTTTGGTTTTTGTTTTTGTGGTGAGTTTGTTTTGGTTGATTGGGGTTCCCCCCACCTGCTTGCTAAATTAATTCACTTACCTGGAATAAGTAGGTCTTCCCTGGAGAAATATTTCACGCCATATTAATGGAGATGAAAATGTAACGCCGATGTCAGCAAATTTGATTTACAAGCATCTTAAGAGCCGTACGAAATTAAGATTGTTGTATGTAAAATGTAGTAGGATATCTTAGAACAGTAAAACAGCTGTTAACGAGATAACAAGCACTGGTGCCGAGGACATAGGACGCGGTGTCCCTTTACCTGTGGTCTGAACAGTTGTCTGTATCGTTTTCAAGTAGCAGCTTCAGTAAATGGTCCCACAATGCCGGGTATCTGAGCTTAGCTAGAGATAAAAGTGTTTCTATATGCTAAGAAACAGTCAAAGAATCCAGGATCACCTACAGAAAGGGTTTGTTTCTTGCTTTCTCGAATCCAGTCCATGTGAGATTCTCACATTCTGTTGAAATCCAGTAGCAGTGGGTGACATTGGCAGATCCTTAGGCATTGTAGCGTTGCACTACTGAGTGCCTTTTATACCACCTGTATCTATAAAAAGAACCCACAAAGGTCGTAAGAAAAAGCTGAAGTGATCCTGAAAAAAGCACTCAAGTTGGTAGAAGGCTTAGTTTAGCTGTTTCAACTTTGGTCAGTCTCAGAGCATGCCCAGTGCTTCCGTCTAAGCAGCAAGACGTGAAGAGTAATGATACACATCGAGAATCTGTAGGAAAAATCAGTATAAACTACTCACCTTCGCACTCTGAATACCCATCAAGTGCCTGAGCGTTACTCTGAGCCTCCTTCATCAGGCAGGAAAGGATGAAAGCCTAGCTAAACTCCTGCAAAATAATAACCACGTGTTTCGACATCCCAAGTTCAGTTCATCCATCAGAGCTCACGGACTGACCACCGGACTCTTTAAAAAGCAAGTATAGCCCAGTGGCAAACACAAGAGAAAAGATTCGTCTCCTGTTGTTCTTTAGACAGTGGAGAGACACAAAGACTTTTCGAGGGGTATTTGGAACACTCTATTTCGACCCCCGCTGAAATCAGAACATAACTTCAGTTATACTTTTGAGACAAGAAATGGAGAGTCGGCGAGAGAGGGAAAAGCAGCAGCTGCGACAGAATCGCTGCCGTGATACGGAACACTTCCAGCTCGACCACCCCGAGACAGAAAGTAGCGCACAGCAGCTCCACATCAGCCCGCTCAGGGCGACTGTCCCCTGCTACGAGGATCCGGAAAGAAAAGCTCGTCCCCTCCTGAAGGGCAGGCGACTCCCAAAATCTCATTGTCGGATTTGTCTTCGCATCCTTCTCACCTCTTTAGCGCAGTTCAGCGGTTAGAGCATGGCACAGAAAATCTGGGTCTGGTTTCAAAGCCTCCTGAGGCCGAAAGCTTTAAAAACAGCCTCCTCTACCATTCAAGAGTACCCTAAGCACCGAGAGAAGGGCTGCTTACACGGGTCCCATCGGTCTTTCGGCGAGGACATTCCTCCCCGGACAATGCTGGTGGGGGACGAGGGAGGAGATGACCTGGGGGCTCAGCGGCTGGAGCACCCACTGCCGCAGCGTTTAGTCTTCGCTTCTGCACATCACCTCCAGCAGCCACCGAATAGAAGGGGGCAGCCTCAGGGAGAGGGGAACGGACAATAAACCCGTTCCCTTCCACCTCTGTCTTCGGGACGCTGGCACAGCTGAAGTCCCGACGTTCTTCGGGAAGCTGCCGGCGATGCTCGCCGCTGCGCACCCAGACGCTGCTGCTGCTCCGCCGGTGACCGCACCCGTGGTCAGCCCTGAGCCGTCCCGCTCTCCCGGGGGACTCAGCGCCTTGTCAGCTCCTTCATTCTCCCCGCAGCGGCCCTGCTCCCGGCTCGGCCGGGTTTCCACGCCGCAATCCACGGGAAGAGAACAGCGGCACCAGTCGGAAAGCGCGTTAATACAATATATAAAACAAAGAAAATAAAACAGAAGTTAATAATAATAAAACAATAACAGCCACGGCCAAGCCACTCCCCAGGCAGCGCGTTCGATGCTGGCTCACACAGAACCTCTCGATCCCCGGGAGCTCCGAGGCGCGGGCGGAGCCCGATTCCCTCCGCCTCCCTCCGCCTCCCGCCTCCGCCCCGCCCCGCCGGAAGCTCCCGGCAGCCTTCGCTGCAGCCGCGGCGGCGGCAGTTCGGGGCTGGGCTCGCCGGTGGGGGCTGGTGCCGTCGCCCCGAGCGGGTCCGTCCTCTCGCTCATCCCCCGCGGGCTGATCCTGCTTGCAGATGCTGTTCCTTCTCTGTGTCTCTCTCCTGTCGCTCGAGGTGTCGTCCTCAAGTGCCCTTTATTTCGGCTGGAATTTATCCGTGTGGGGTTTATGGGAGCCAGGATTTTCTCACGTGTTAAGAGTTTTAGGGACATAGTGCCTGCCTGCTCCTGGATTCTCCCTCTAAGGGAAGGCATGTCTGCCCACACAGACTGCGGGCAGGCGGAGATGTCCTTCAGCGAGAAACATTCTAGCTGCTTGTTCCGCGCTGAGAGCTCGTGCAATAACCGCTCCACACTCCCAACCTTGCTCGGTTAACAAAAGTGACATCCAGACATGCGTAGCAGCGTTGGAAGTCCCCGTTTTCCCGGGGGACAGGCGGCACCGAGCCCCGGCCGTGGACTGAATCTGCTCTGCCCGCTCCTTCGCTGCTCGGCGCTGGGAGGAGCTGAGCTGAAAATCCTCCGAAAAACACGAGGCACCGCTACAGGTGGAGGATAAAACGTGGAGAACAATATTTATGGGCGGCAATTAGCACTAACCCAGAGGAAAGGCGGGCGAGATCGGCGTCCCTGCCCAGGGGTGGGGACATAAGGCAGCCCCTGGGAGCTGGGGCAGGACCCTTTGGAAAGGATCTCGAAAAGGAGCGTGAGTTCCCAGGGAGCTGGCCGAACCTACGAGGCTTGGAGACATGATGCCCACTCTGGGCCTGAATCCCCGTTCTTTGCGGATCCATGCGGGCGGTGGCGGAACCCCCGTGTTGTCCCAGTCTGGAAAAGCCGTGCGGAGACCGGGGTCTCCGGGAGCCCGGCTGGCCGATCCCATTGCTTTTCATTTGCTAAGTTCATTCCCCAGACACCATTAGAGATGCCGCTCGGGAGCAGATGGTTCCCCTCCGTCCCGAGGTTCATCCCGGACAGATTGCATACAATTTATTAATAACCCAACAGATGCTCGGGCACTTTCCAACTCAGATTATATTTCCTGATTGCTCAAATCCCGGCGGGGGGGGGGAGCTGTTCATTTATCTTTCACCATTCCTCTTTGTGCCTTACCAGCACCGACCCGACACGGAGGGAAAGGGTGAAATTTTTGTGTGTGTTCCCCCACCCCAATTCAGTGTATAAGCTGTCTGATACCTTAAACGCGGCCTGATTCCAGCCTTGGTTCGGCCCTCCCAGCCCCGTGCCCGGAGGATCGCGTGCTGCCGGGGCCACCCCACTTTCCCCCGGCACTGCCCGGACGAGCCGTCGGGGCTCTCCGGTGCTGCTGCACAGTCTCCCTTTGCAGCCCAGCTCGCCAGTGTCTGGCAGGGAGAGAAGTGTCGTGATTCCCAGTAAAACATCAGGGATTTATGCCCTTTACTTCCAAGGGTTATGCTAATTGGGCCGCGAAGAGCCAGGTTCCCCCTCCCGGAGCTGCCTTCTGAGCTGTGGGGATTGCTGTATCCAGGTGAAATTAAAACAGCATCATGAAAAAAAACCTCCACACGAACTCCCTCAGCCTTGGGCAGCACGGTCAGTGAGACAGGCAGACCTGGGGGCCAGTAACCTCTTCTCCCTCACGAACAGAGGTTCTCAAGAGAAGAAATTATATTTTAAGGAGGGGGATGTATGAGGAGATGTACAGGGCTTATGCCCTGTGAGAGCTCTCCTGGAACAAGATAAAATGCTCTGGGCTCCAGAAAAAGCCATCACAGACCTTTCAGCAATGCTATGTTCAATTTTAATGTATAAAATGGGCTTTTCTTTGCTCTGTAGGGAGAAGCACAAAAGTAGCAGGTTGTTTATCCTACTGAATAAACTAAATGCAGGTCTCTGAGGGATCTTATGCAAACCACTTACCTTGAAACACAACCCCACGGGAAAGTGAGCTATGGAGAGAAGCATAGTTAATGTTTTACATCTTCAAAGCAGCATCCAAGTGCCTGGCTCAGCACCAGTTACCATCAGGTATCATGGAAGGTAGGGGCTGTGGTTATAATTAGGAATGTAGGAACCACTTTTAACACATAGGTAACAGGATATTTGGGGCTGGAGTTTATTGGAGCCTGAGGTAGGGGTTAACCCTAAAGGCTAAAATTAAGTCTTGAAGCTGAAGGTTAATTGCTAAAGAGAGAGTTTGGAGGGCAAGTGCATTTATTATTAGGATGCATGCCACAGTGTAGCTTTAAAATAAAAACAGGCAATCATTTCTGCTCAGTGGTAAAAGGCACTTCACTTTCTATGAATGCAGGTGAGAGACACTCTCAGCAATAACAGCAGAAGAATATTAAAGTCTGTTACATTTTTCATAGCCCTTGACATTTGCAATATAATTCCACTTCCTTGCTTTCACCATGCCAAACAGATTTAGTGCAGGGGGGAATTTTCTTCATTTCAGCCTCTGTAAATAAAATCAGAGAATGATGTGGTTGCAGGAAAAATAGTTCCTTCCTCCTTGCTGTACAGCAAGAGGGAAGAGCAGCATGAAATGATGCCGTGAAAAGGGAAATCAGGGTATAAAAGCTGAGGAGGTTGTGTTAAGATGGCCAGAGAAGATGATGCAAAGGGGGGTTGTGGGCTGTCAGAGACTGAGCTCTTTGCAGTTTCAGGCAGAATCTGTATAATACCTTTCACCCTGCACCCATAGCAATTTCATTTCTTAACCATAGGTTCCCCTAATACCTCAGATCCCCTGAAATGTTCACCAGAAAGGAAATGCAGGGAAATTTCAACACTGGTACAGGTTTCCTGGTCAGATAGTAGCTTTTTAATCCAGCTTTCAATGTTTTGTGCATCTTTCTTCCTTGTTTCTGTAACAACAATTATTATCCCAGGGCAGAAATTCTTATAGTTGGTAAATTGCACAAATCTCTACATAAGAGTTTTCTGGATTGCTCAATGTTCTTTAATCACTCACCACTTTGTGCCACTGACAAATTGTCACCACAATAAGTAAATCTTCTTAAGTCACATGCACATTTTAAGGAAATGATGTAATGATGTGATCTGATGCTGTTTTGCTAATTTCTAGTCCTGACCTCCTCATTAATAAACTCAAGAAAAGGGAAATACAAGCATAACCAAAACAACGATGTTGCAAAGTAGAACATTGTAACAAAACAAACAAAAATTAGAAGGATTCATTCCTACATTTTTTTCCGTTTTTCCCATCATAATTGCCTTGTAAGTGAAAGGCTCAGCTGTACTATTCATCACTTCGAGGGAAGAAACATCCATAAAGACCAAATGGAATCATCCTCTGAAAGATCAGCCAGATAAACTTGTGGGAGAGAATTCAGTTGGCACCTTCAGCTGTCACCAGACAAAGGACATGTGGAAATGTCTGGGGAAGAGAGAAAGAGGTGGGGAAGCAGGGCACATGCAGCAGCTATTCCAAGTAGGAAAAAATGTTTATTATCTGCAACTTCTTCTGCCTGTACGGATTTCTAAACAGCCACGGGTAGTGATTCAGGGCCAGGCTCTGCAGGTTGTCCTTGTACAGTTTGACAGGCAGACACTGAAGTTTTCTCTAAGGTACAAATCTGGTACAAACCTCTGCCTATATTGTAGACAGAAAGGGTTGAATTACACATGATTGCAGAGGCTTGGGCAGTTTGGAAAACTGCTATGAGTAGTTTGCCCTCTTCCAAGTCTTAGGTCACACTACAGTCTTAGCTAAAACTTTCCCTCNTAAACTCGGATGAATGATCCTGGCGTTGTCACAGAGACACTTGATTCTGCTCAAGCAGTACCAAAATTACAAGGTTGCCCTATATTTGAGGTGGGAGGCCAAAAATTTGGGTTAGTCAGCAGAGCCTGACTGGTGTGCAACTAATAGGAGGCATGATTGGTGCAGGGCACATGCAGGCTTTGGAAGATTCCTGGGAAGCCTGGCTCCAAATGAGAGAAAGAAAAAAGGTTTGTTTGATAGCTATGCAGAATATAGCCCCGGGCTATATGTTGTATGCAAATGTGATGCAAATCTGGAAGTGTCCAAATTGCCTCATTTCTTGCTGTGGTCACAGCAGTGTGTATGGCTCTTTTGGGTTAATGAAAGGAAAAAACTGTGATCACAGAATCCCAGAATAGCTGTGTTTGTAAGAGATCTCTGGACAATACTTAGTGTGTCACACCGTGTCCCCTTCCTCTGCTCAGAGCAGGTTCTTCAGGACTGAATCCAATCAGTGATTTTACTGTTTGTTTCCTTGGGATCAGCTTTCAGCATTTGAGAGCTGAAAAAAGTGGATTTATTTGAAGGGTTTTGCTCGGTTGCTTTTGATAGAGATATGTCTACATCATTCTTGTTTCAGAAGCCTTTCTGTGTACATGAGCTTAAAAATGTTCCCTGTTTTTGTCAAGCCTGCTGCTCTCTGCTCATCTTTAAGGCTGTACAACCAGCTGTATGTGTGCCAAAAGATTTTACTGGAAAAAAACCCATAAAGCAGCAAGCAATCCAGTTAAGCCAATGAATGACAGCACCACAGCCCCAGTCTAGAAAGCACTGAGAGCTGTATCCAGACTGATGCTTAATTTGCCACCAAAATAAATAAATAAATCAAGCCTTAAGCACCCTGAGGTTCATCAGGGAAACAAAAGCCAGTGCAGATTTGCAGATTCCTCACTAGTAACTGGGAGGGAAAAAAACTAACTGGAGCCTGACTCATAGTCTCAGCCCTTGCAACAAATCCAGGCATTACAGTCCTCTATATTTTGCAAACTGCAGGATATCAGGGACTGCAAATTTTCTTCAGTGACCCTAGTTAGTCTTGCAGCATGGAAAACTGTCCCTGGTCTCTAATTATTCTTTTCTTTCCTCAACATTTTGGTCTCCTTTGGACAGAAGAACACTCAGGTCTGCCCACAGGAAGATCTGCTGTGTCCTTTCTGCCCAGGGCTTTAGTTCCAAAGAGCTCACTAGAAGGCTGCAGCTTGAGGGATTCTGCAGCTGCTTTATTTGTGCTGAAGAACATCAGACAATATTGTTTTCCCAATTTTTTGTTAATACAAACTTCTCGTCAGGTTTAGTCCACTGCCTTGTTTACCACTTCGTGGCTTTTCCAGTGAATCCCAGAAAGAAAACAGACATACAATCCTAATGAAAAGCTCAGCATGTAAAAAGAGAATTTATATTTCAGTTCTTGCATTTGCTATTGGTTTTACAAGTGATTGCTCATCAGAAACCAATTACCCCAGAAAGACTTGGGTTTGGGTCCCTACTGATGTTAGCAGGATGAATAGCCTCATTTACAGTCTCTCAACTGGAAAACAAAAAGTAATGATAATAAAAAAAAAGTCTTTTCTAATTCTCTCTGCCTCCATTGTAATTCACAAGAAAATTAAACTAATAACTCTCTCTGTGAGCATGTTATGCAGATGCCAGGAGTCAGGGATAAATGTATGAAACTATCCCAGGGAAAGTCCCCCGGGAAGGAACCTCTGAGCAGACAACTATTATGCCTTGCACACTCAGAGCTTCTCTAGCAAGGCAATCTGTGCAGAGAGGAGGCTGTTTCAATTTCCTTTCTTCTCCCTCCCCCCTTTTTCGATTGAATTCCACTTGCATGCAGCAAAAACTTCCATGATTTTTTGCTGGGCTTATTTCTGACTCCATCTCCATTTCCCATTTGCATATAGAGGCCCCTTTATGAAAAAAATCTCCATGCCAACAGAATCAAGCTTTTCAGTAGTGGCTCCCAGAGTGGTCTTCCTTCCTAAGACCTTCAGCAACAGGCAGAAAGGCTTGGGGGGGTGACACGAGGGTCCCCTCTGTGTTGCCAAGCTCTGTGCTGTGATTTATCCCTGCAGCTCACGTCCAAGTTTTTAATTATTTTTTTTCCCTTGAAAGAACAGATAGCATTAAAAAAATAAAGTAAAAAAAAAGGTCTGTACTTTGTTCCTGCCCATCTCCAAGAGAGGAGGAGCAAGAACAAACTTCTAGCTCCTCTCTTGCAAGATTGGGAGTGTCTTGCTGGTCAGCTGTGATTTCCTGTCTAGTTCCACCCTGGGTTTTGGACACCACGATGCTGGGGACAGCAGGGCTTGGTAGGCTCAAGCACAGCAGACAGGATGGCCCTGCCCCAGCGCTGCTGGCTGTGCTGTGCATCATGTGGGTCACATGGAGGGGGCACCATTTCACCAGGGATTTGTTAATTTGCAGCCAAATCTTCATGGATCTTAATGGATTCACAGGAAGGTGGAGAAAAATAGGACTGCCTGGAAGTGATTGGGTCAGGCTTCTGCTCAAAGCAGGGCCAGGTTTGATCAGAACTCACTAGGAAGCTACGGCAGATATAAAATTTGGACCCAAAGAGAGGCAGAAAAAAGGCCAGAGGGTGGGCCCTGCAGTGGCAGGAGGAGCCTGCTGGAGTCTGTTCGGATATCAAAGGAACATGAGCATCAGGGTGTGTGGCATCTGACAGGCACTGAGGGAGTTACATGGTTCATGTCGTGTGGCACAATGGGCCAAGAGGACTCTTGGGGAACATAGGAAAAGGATTCAGCCCCAGACGATCATCCTTTTGATGATCTCCTTACATCCTGGGGCAGCTGTCAGACTGTTTTGCAGACAGAGGTTAAGAGGAAGGGTTGGTTTAGGTGAGCAAATGGTCTATAACATTGCATTTCCTGGAAACAGGAAAAAATTAGTTTTAGGAACTAGTTTCAGGATTACATTCCTGAAGTTTGGTCTGTTAGGAGATACTCAAAGCAAATGGCAAATCTTTTCTTCTGAGCTCTGTTAAATTCCAGTGTCAGAGAGGTGCTGGACATGTCTCCTTTAAATGATATTAAAGGAAGATCAAGAAGGAAAGTGGGGACAAGATGGAATCCCAAGGTGGGATTCAACCCCAGATTAAACTCCTTACATTTAGATCCCTGTGTGGATATGTTCCATCTGTACTCTGGGGAGCTTTGGAGATTTAGTCAATAGAGACTAAACAACTGCAGAGCAACAGCAGTGATAAATTAATCCTAGAGCCCTCAGCCTTCACCCTTGGCAGTATGAAAAAAAATTCCTGTTAGCTAAAATACCAAGAAATATCGACATGGGCTTAAGAGTAGACTCATCAAACCAGTCAGGCTCCCCTGTGATGCTACAGTTCTAAACTAACCTCTGAATTTCAGATATACTCAGGCTGAAAAAGTCCCTGTGTAGAGATCTGCATTATTGTCTGCACCATGCTGAACTCCAGTGCTTTTTAGTGGAAGATTTGGATACAGAAATTGGGTGACTCACTGCAATAGAACAGAACAAATTGAGACAGTTCATCTTTTCTCTGGGTTCACATAACAATTTAACCCCAATTTTTCTATTTCCCATGCAGCCTGCTATCACAGAATGTTTGCATCCTGGCCTATCAGAAATCCTATGAATGCTCATAATAATTTTCTTGATTGATGGTTGCTTTTCCTGCTTCTATTTCCTTTGTATGATTTATTCTCTATGCAGGCAAAATGTATGATAAGACACTTCTGGAGCTATTTAATGATATTTTCTATTGTAGATCTTATTGAAATGGACAGATTGGATGTGAACACCTTAGTGAACCTTCTGGGAATCTTCATTCTCTCTTAATTTCTTCTGATGCATTTTTTTCACCTGTTGTTGCAGATATTCCTAGCAATGAATTAAAATAAATATCTCATCATAAATGCCTACAGATCCTCTGAATGTATCTCTGATAGTTGACTGCACAAATGTTTTATTTTTCAATCCGTTTAACATGAACTTGTTTGCCTTGCTTCCTGGCGCTGGAGAAGCACTCTGAATTCCGAATGCTGAAATAAAAATCACTGCTATTGTTTAAAACATGCAAAAACGTATCATTTATTCAAATGTAAGATTTGTAAGTCATTGAATTTCATGGGAGACGAATCATTAGTCAAAGTGCAGCCTGCACTAGGGGTCATATTTAATTTATTTTCAAAGCCTTCATTCGTGCTTTTTGGTCCAGTGTGTCATAAGTTATTCAATACACAAAGGTGTCTACTTATGTCTCAAAGTAATTAAGCTGATTAAGTCATATTATCACTAACAAGAAGCATTAATTCCACTTGAGTGAATGCTGCAAAACAGAGCCAGTGACATTTCCACCACTTAGACTGAAAACACATTATAGGCTAACCGGAAAGCAAAAGCTTCCCTCAGCCCTGGCCTGTTCCTCCATCTGATCTCTGTGGAGGAGTTGGCAACTGATGTTTTCAGAGCAGTGAAAAAGGAAAAGGTGCAAAGCAGCAGAGAAAATCAGCACGTGATAATAATGCAGACGTTTTTCAGTGTGGCAGAGGCTAAGTTCTTAAGACAGAAGCTAAAGGATATTTATTTCTACAAAATATCTACTGAGATCAAAAAGGAAACAGGAGGAAGGGATACAGCCAGGAACAGTGGGCTGTTCTCTGTGGTCTGCTCAGGGAGATATTTAAGACACTGAGGCAATTTGAAAAGAAATCAGAATGTACCTTGACCTTGTGTTGAATAAATTATGTTCTAGCATCATCTTCAAATGAGGAGAAGAGAAGAGAAGAGAAGAGAAGAGAAGAGAAGAGAAGAGAAGAGAAGAGAAGAG
>VZTX01024383.1:13947-42418 GCA_013400915.1 Pardalotus punctatus
GGAGAGGAGAGGAGAGGAGAGGAGAAAAGATAAATTTTTAGCATGGAGGATCTAATTAACCACTGAGTGCCACAGATTGGGCTGGATCTGAGGTCCATGCACAGGCTCCCACTGGTCCCCATGGATTTTAGCTCTGTCCTGCCAATACCAAGCCCTCTGGGAGCTGAGACCACCTTTATCCACGGCTCTACCCAGCCTGACCCAACTGTATGCAGAATGCTATGTCCATGCTAAGGCTTTCTGGGGGATTTGCTGGCTGCTTCTTGATTCCATGCATGGCAGACAGGAGTAGAACTGAGCACCAGCCCCTCTGGGTCTTTCCCTCTGGCCTCTTTTCTCTCTACCTCTGGATTCATTTTGCCTCTCTGGGATACATTTTCAAGTCATTACAGAGATACAAGTAATGTTTCCATCGGAACAGCAACAGCAAGAGCACAAACCCCCTGTTTGTGCTGGTGCCCAGAAGCGCTGTGTGCCTGCCTTGCATGGCCTGAAGCATTTTGCAGCCAACTGCACCACATGGCAGCTTTCCCACTGTCCTAGAAGCAAATCTCAAGCTGGCTGGCAGGTCCCTGAAAGCCAAATTTGCCTCTGGATCTCAGAGAGCTGGAAGATGTGAGGGGGGTATCTACAGAGTGTTCTGCTGAGCAGATCTCCAAAGGAGCACTCATGCCCAGTGCATTACCAGGCTACAGAAACCAGCTAATGCTTATCAGCTGTGCAGGAGTGTAAGCACAGGGAGAGTTGTAAAAATAACTAGTTGTAGGGCAAAGACCTTGCATTTTTAATGAGACCCTGTCCCTGTGGGAGATCTTCAAAGGAGATCTCATCTATTAGATGGACGATTCTGACCAGACATGCCCTTTGAAGTGGGATAGTAGTGTGGTTGAATTAGATTTATGCAAGTCCTCTCTCCCCTAAAGCAAGTCCCTTTTTATTGTCCTTTTTATCAATATGGTGATTGAAATGAAAGATTGAAACCGAGCTCTTGTCAGTGCAGGTTTTCCTTCAACTAAGCAAAAGCAGATACTCAGGGAATGTGGGGTGTTGGGACTGGGGCTGGGTGCTGTGTTGCACAAATCCCTTTTGGAAGAGGTCTAACCTGAATATGGAAACCTGGGGGTCAGCAAGAAGCACAGATGTGTGCTTGTATATCTATCTCACCCCATGGGCTTATGGCCAAGAGTAATGGAGAGGAGAGAGGCAATTTAGTGGGCATCAGTGAGCCTTTGTAGTAAGGATTAAAAAATGCCAAGAAAATACACAGGAGAATGACAGGGGAAGTGGCAAAACCTGTCCCTTTGGTTGCTCAACCCTATGACTTTCCAAAGACAGAGGTGCAAAATATCACTTTCAAATGCCTGTGGTTTTGGGGGTCAATTTTGAGATCAATTTCCCTTTGGGAAATCACACCTGGGAATCTGGTACAAAACACCACTTCCAGGTATTTGTTTAGATCTTGGATTCCATGAAGCACAGGATGTACTGGGTGTTTTTGCAGTGTGAGATGGAACACAGTGAGCAGCTCAGTCCCCCTGCTGAGGGGCTGCAGCTGAGGCCCTGCAGGTTCTCTGCAGAGGGGCTGCAGTCGTCTCCCAGTGCCTGACCAGCACCACCTAAAACTGCAGGGAAGATACTGCCAGAGTTAATCCGGGAGGGGGAGATGCTTGTGCCCTGCAGGGAGTCAGGTCCATTTGATGCTTTTATTACTTCTTGAGGCTGTTATTAATCTTATTGTATCACTTTACATAATTCCCTTGTTCTTTTGAAGCACTGGAACAGGCTAATGCTGTACAGAGGTCTCAGGCAGTAGCTGTTTGGGGTTCTTTTTTACCCTTAACACTCTCCAGAGACCCTTGAAGAATGCACTTGGCAGCATAAAATCCTTCATCCTACTGTCTAATTGGAACAGGGAATATTTCATCTACCCGCAGTCAGGCAGATGTGAGCTGGGACTGAAGTCACCAGAAGCAGCCAGGTCCCTTTCATGTCCAAAGCACTGTCCTCCCAGGCCTCTGACTCCCAGGAGGCCCCTTTGAGTGCTCCCTGCCCCCTGCTTCCACTGAAGAGCACATTGCCCACTTGTAGACAAGGACTTTTCTGGGTTAATCCCAAAAGCCGCATTGCAGCCTCCCCAAGCCAGTCACTGAGCAAGTTCATGGTACGAGAAGGACAACCACAGTGTGGCCACCTCTGGACTTCAGCCAAAGGTGAAGTGTTTCCAAGATCAAGCCAAGAGACATCCCACCAACGCATACAGGCTTGCCTGTCCCCAGGGAGCTCGTCCCTACACCTGGCACACATCTAGGTTATTTCTGTGGCTCCTGAGGCAAGCTGCTGGGTGCCTAGGATCCAGGGGAAATGGTAAATTAATCAGTGAGAGCACCATACCAGCCATGAGTTATGCCATTAGTGCCACATCCAGCCCCTCTCCCCAGCAGCTCCTGCATGCCCACACCATGATGCAAATTCCTCCCTGCCCAAGCTGGAGCATAGAGCAAGGAGCTATGTGACATCTCCAGCTCCTTCTGGCCATGACCCCAAAGTGCTCCTGAGCCCAGGGGAGGAGGGAAGGGGACCTTGAACCCCCAGAATCCAGGTGAAAGGAATAAAATGAGCTCTCAGAAAAAAATGAGCTCTCTGCTCCAGAACCGAGAAGGCCAGAAGGACAGACATATTTCCTGGAGCTGGGAGTACTGCTCCAAGAGCTGTGCAGCAATCCCTGCTGTTGTGTGCAATTCAGGGACCACCAGGAGCCAGGGTGAGATATTAAAATACAATTTATTGGTACAAATCAGACATAGTGAAACGAACTCAGTTTAGAAAGAGCTGTCACGTTCTGCACAGATGGATTCAAAATGAACTGTCCCGTGACCGGAGCAATTGGCAATGGTGACAGACAGACTGGTGGACAGGTGCAGGGTGCACAAGGCAGGGGAGAGACTGTTCTGGGGCTGGAGTCCTGCCCTTGAGGGCTCCTGACTGCCAGCTAAAAGTTCTCAAAGAGAAACAGGACGCATTTTGGAAATGTTTGTCCTGTGCAGGTGGGGTCCCCAGTGCAGGGGTTCCTCCAGGCATTCAGAACTTGGGAAAAACAGAGATCAAGTGAGGGCAGGGGCAGGAGGGAAGAGACTGTCACCTGTGCTGGGATCACTCCAAAGATTGGAAACTGTTTCTCATTCACATGATGTTGCCTTGGGCTAGAGAGCTGCCCAGCAGGGCCTCACCTTGTGCATCTCTCAGGTAGTTAAGATAGCAGCTCTTCTGGCCACCCAATCCATATTGCACATGCTGTTCCTGGAACAAAGGCTGTCTCTGTTCTGGACCCTGGCTACATCCAGCCCTGCAAGTGTTGGGTCAGGGTTTGAAGAGAAGCATTTATGAAGGCTGGGTTTTGCACTCTCTTCCCAGAGAAAACAGACACCAATTGCTACTCTAGACATGCAACACATCCCACTGGACCTCAGGGACAGAACAATGGTCACTGTCCCAGTGTGTAAGGTCAGGCTTGGCTGAGCCAGGCTTGGTCTGCATACACTCTCCATGCCTACTGGGACAGAGATACAGGCATGCAGCTCAGTACATTCACACAGCCAGACAAGACAAAGAAGTGACAATGTTTACAGACAACAGTGGTCCCTAAGGGGACATGGGAATGGGTAAACTCAAGGCAGATTTGTTTAAATCTGGTCATATGGACCTCAAACAGCACCTGCTGCCAACACAGCTCTGCAGGATGAGATGGGAGAATTTTGCCCTGCCACCACCCCCCAATCCCTATAATTTTCAGTCTCTTGCTCCTTAAATCCTTCCCACATGCTCTGTTGAGCCACTCTCCCAGCAGCCCCATAAAGTCTTGAGTGTTCAACATGGAGGCATGTGCTGTGGGTGGACCTGGCAGCTGAAATAATGCAGGAGATTCCAAGGATAGAGCCATCCAGGCTATTTCAGGTCATTGTTGATAACCACACTGTCATGCATGTCACAGTAAGTTGTCATCTTCTTCCTCTTGCCAAAGGTGGAGAAGCTGTTCTTGTTCTCCCGGCCTGGGAAGAGGGGCCCATCCTTGCTGGAAAGCAGAGTGGGGGTTCCAGGGATGTAAACATTGTGCTGGTAATCCAGGGCTGGGTACAAGGGGCTGTACTGAGGTGTCCAAATGCTGTTGGAGCCTGCTGAAGCCTTCTGAAACTCTGCGGGAAAGATGAGTGTAAGATTGACTCAGGTCACACCCGCATGCCAGAATACAAGTCCTGTGTCACCAAACTCCATTCTGGTGCCCGGACACCCCTTTCACCCACAAAACTTCACCACTGCTAGGAACAGCAATGTGATGCTCCCACTGAACCTCCAACAAGTGACCAGAGGGTCTGGTCTTCACAGCCCAAATATCCCAATACTAACCAGAGACGGGGGTCACCAGCGTGCACAGCCTCTCATGCTCCTTCTGGAAGGCTCTATGGATTTCTCCCACATCTTCCAGGCTCTGGGAGCTAAAGACAAGAGACTGGTTCAAAGCTGTGTTTAAGACAATCTCCCCATCACCCATATTCCCCTTCCACCTGCTTCCTCTGTTCCCCCAGTGCTGTATTTAGTACCTTTTGAGGGCAGGTCGCTGTCTGCTTGGAGGCAGCCAGTCTGTGTTGGGTTGCTTGGCCTGGAAAACACACGGAAGGGCAAGGCTGGTTATTGGGACCCTCTGTCAATCAGCCCTGGGACCCTTTGTCAAACAAACCAGCTCTGCCAGCACAAGGCTTCAGCAGCCAGGGATGCCGGACCAAATTGCCACTTTTCCCATGGCCTTTGTGGAGAAGGAAGCAGCACATTCCCATTTTGGGGAAACTGAGACAGCATTGAAAGAGCCTGCTCTCTTCTGGACCTTCCTCACTCTCCTCAGATATTGGGATACTTCGGGGGTTGTCCTCCACCTCTGGGAGTTTTAAGTCTGTCCTTCTGGGGAGAGACAGGTGGTTTTTCTATTCTTGTTAATTTTCAAAAGCCTTTTTCACATGTGTGATGTTTACTTAGCCAGGTCTGAGGCACCAAATGGTGAGAGATGCAGATACTGGCTGCATGCTTGTTGTCCCAGGAGGGTTGCAAAAACTACAGGAAAATCTAATTAAGTATTAGGGAAGAGAGTCCAGGGGTGCAAGGAGGCACACAGAGAGATTCTCTTGGCAGAGAGTCCTGGGCTCTCCTCAGAAGGGCTGGTTTATTAAAAGTCAGACGTAAGTGGATTAGACGCCTCATCACTCTCCATCCTTGTAATCGTGTTTTGGAGAGTCTTTCATTGGGAAAATTAGACATTCCTCATTTCAATACCTAACAAATGTTGACATCAAAATCCTGCCCCGAAGACCCCACTCCCTGCCTGCTGGCACAGCCTTGTGCAGAAGAGCAGCCAGGCCCAGGACACTGCAGACCCCTGCCAGCACAGGGGAAGCAGAGCAGCAGTGATGCTCAGACTGTCCCAGTGTGAATTGCTTACCCACGCGAAGGAGAAGCCACCCCCACTATCCCACCTCCCCTAGGGCACTGGAGCATCTCTGTTGCCTCTAATGGGTACAAACGACGGTGAGAAGGGATTTCCTCTCGCCTCAACCGAGCCTGACGCTCCCCCGGTAATTAGACCCGTCGGGAAGCTCGGCGGAGATCCCGCTGCCTGACGGCTCCTAATTCCCGCACTGATCAAAGGCTCCGGTTATTCTCTGGGAGAAGCCGTGCCTAGTTTCCCTCGTGGCAGAGGCTGAGGGAGGGGGCTGGGGGGACCTGCAGAGCACTGGTAAGCTCTTCTGGGGATTATGTTACCTCTTTGGAGACCTGGAGATGCTGTTCTGGCCAGGACCGCTTCCCGGGATCCTTCTCGTTGTTCCGGGGGGGGCTGCAGGGTTTCAGGAACATGAAGTCACTCTGAGCAGACTCAGGACCAAGGCAGACCTTGTAGCAGTAGCCTGGGGGGCCGCCCGCAGGCACATCAAGGCAGGTGGCAGCCGTGGTCCCTGCAGGGGGCTGTGCCGTCAGGTTGGAAGTCTTCAGGCCATCAGAGGAGGGTCTGGACCCAGGGCAACAGTGGCAGCGAGGTGGTGAGCAGCTGTCCCCTTGGCGGGAACGCCGCTCTCCACGGCAACGAATGGCTGTGAGGATGAGGATGGCAAGAAGGAAGGTGAAGGAGATGGAGCCCAGGGAGACAAGGAGATAGAGGGTGAGTGGGGAAGATGAGGAGACCTCTGGAGGGAGGCTGAACTCGCTGAAGTCAGAGAGAGTCTGGGGCATGGTCTCTACCACTGAAAGCAGGAGGGACACGGTGGCAGAGAGGGCTGGCTGCCCACCATCCCGCACCTGCACCACCAGCTGCTGCCGGCTTGCATCCTGCTCCAGAAAGGAGCGGAGGGTGCGCAGCTCACCCGTGTCGGGTGCCACACTGAAGAGGGTGAAGTCAGTAGCCTGGAGGAGCTGGTAGGAGAGCCGAGAGTTCAGCCCCGCATCCGCATCCACCGCCGACACCGTGCCCACGAGGTAGCCGGGCCTGGCTGATCGTGGCACCAGCTCAGTGGCAACAGAGCCATTGCGCGGCATGGGGGAAATGATGACCGGAGCATTGTCATTCTGGTCCAACACAAAGATGTGGACGGTGACGTTGGCACTGAGTGGGGGAAACCCTGCATCTTGTGCTTGCACCTGGATCTGGAAGCTGCGGATCTGCTCATAGTCGAGAGAGCGCAGGGCATACATGTGCCCACTGTCTGAGTTGATAGACACATAGGTGCCCACAGGCATGCCATGGATGTGCCCATCGGCAATGGAGTAGGACAGGTAGGCATTTTGTTGGCAGTCAGGGTCCTGTGCACTGACGGAGCAGATGGAGGCACCTGGTGCATTGTTCTCCATCACATAGACACTGTAGGAAGGCTGAAGAAAGCGTGGAGCATTGTCGTTCACATCAGATACCGGGATGGTGAGGGTGCTGCGGGTCAGCAGGGCAGGTGAGCCCATGTCTCGTGCTGTGATGCTGACGTTGTATTCTGGCACAACCTCCCGGTCCAGTGCTTGCGTGGTGACCAGTGTGTAGTAGTTCCGGAAGGAGGAGCGAAGCTCAAATGGTACATTGGGGCCAACCTCACAGCTCACACGCCCGTTGTCCCCTGAGTCCCGGTCCAGCACACTGATGACAGCGATGACGGTGCCTGGGGGGGCATCCTCCAGCACGGGTGTCGACACGGAGGTGAGGGTCACCTCTGGCGCATTGTCATTGACATCGAGGAGGTGCACAAGCACCCGGCAGTGCACAGCCACAGCCGAGGGTCCGCGGTCCTTGGCTTGCACATAGAGCTCATGGAGGCTGGCCCGCTCATAGTCCAGGCGGCCCTTCAGCAGCACCTGCCCACTCCGAGGCTCTACATGGAAGAGTTCCCGGACACGTGGTGGTGCATGCCCACTGAAGGAGTACTCAATCTCCCCATTGGGGCCCTCATCCAGGTCAGTGGCATTGAGCTGGATGACCAGAGTGCCAGCAGGAGCATCCTCAGGAAGGCTCACACCATATGAGGGCTGGTCAAAGGCAGGCACATTGTCATTCGCGTCCAGCACTGTGACGAGGATGTGCGCTGTGCCTGAGCGTTCAGGGACACCACCATCGAGAGCAGTGAGCAGCACCCGGTGCACACGTTGCTGCTCACGGTCAAGGGCACGCTCCAGCACCAGCTCTGCAAACTTGCTGGCATCACTGCGTGTCTGCACCTCAAGTGAAAAGAAACCATTGGGGCTGAGGCGGTAGGTGTGCACAGAATTGGTACCCACATCAGGATCCTGGGCGCTCTCCAGTGGGAAGCGGGCACCAAGCACTGCAGACTCGGCCACCTCCAGCACATACTCTTGCCAAGGGAAGGTGGGTGCGTGGTCGTTGATGTCCAGCACCTCCACCTCGACGCGGTAGAGCTCCAGTGGGCTCTCGACAAGGAGCTGTAGGTGGAGGAGGCAGGTCCCCCCAGCCTCGCACACCTCCTCCCGGTCAATCCGCTCATTCACAAAGAGGATCCCGTTCTCCAGGTTCACCTCCAGGTGCTGCCTGGCCCCGGCCCGTGACACGATGCGAAACCTCCGTGCTGACAGGGTGGACACATCCAGTCCCAGGTCCTCACCGAGGTTGGCCACGAAGGCTCCGTGCTCCAGCTCCTCCGGCACGGCGTAGCGCAGCTGTCCCCGCGCCGGGTGGTGCGCCGGGGGCCCCGCCAACAGGAGGAAGAGGAGGGAGCGCAGGAAGAGCTGCCCCCGCCCGGAGCCTGCCCCGGCCCGCATGGCTCCGCAGCAATCGCGGGGACGAGAAGTCACACCCGCGCCGCCGCCTGCTCCCTCGCCTTGGCTTGCCTCTTGCACTTTCAAAGAGTTTCGGGCTCCCGGGGGCGGCGGAGGAGGGCCTTGCCCAGAGCTGGGGGGCCGAACCGCGGCCACCAGCAGTTGCTTAACCCTTTTCTTGCTGGCCCCCGCAAGGGGCTGCAATCCCGGTCCCGGGGCCACAGAAGAATTTATTTACGGGAGCCGGATGCACCTGGGGAAGGGACCACCTTCGGGGAGATCCCGTTAACGGCGGTGGGAGCTCCAGCGAGACCGATCGCTGCCCGGGGCACCGGTATTACCCCGCAGATGCTGCGTTCGTCCCCGTGATAGATTAAGAGGAGCCCAGATCGCGGCTGCTGCCAAATCCCCCGGCCGCGTCCCCCGCCGTGCCGGTCCTAACCTTTACCAGATGGTTAAGCCCCTCCAGACTTGATTACATTTCCCTGCACACCGTTTTCCTTGTAATGCGGAGTTTTTAATTACCGGAGCAGGGGGATTACAGCCCTGGATAAAGCTGAGCCCATCAGCGCGGAGGCACAGGGACCCCCCCCTTCTTTCCCTGCCTTCTTCCACCCCCGACACCCCGCTTGTCCACAGCCACGCGTCCCTAATCCCTCTCCCACATCGGGCACCCCAGTGTCAGCCACCTCAGGCTCTCGGGGCACGATCCCGCCCAGATACCCCACGCTCTGCTTCCCTACACCTCCAGCGGTGCCCCCACCGCGGGCACAAACTTTCCGCCCCCCGCAGAAGACGAGGGGGAGGTAGAAGCAGAGCGAGCCGCGGGTCCCCCGCCGGCCCCCGAAGCGCGACAGACGGTGCGCCCTACGCCCCCCCTTCCCCTCCCTGCCCCGGTACCGCTCTCGGTCCCTCCGCTGGCCGATCCGTTCTCCCCGCAGACCCGTCTCCAGCCGCCGCCGCGCCCGGGCAGCTCCGTGCGTCGCCTCCCACTGTCGCCGTCCCCGGGGGCGCTCGGTAACGGGACGGGGCGGCCGCTGCCCCCGCCCCGCGGCTGCTCAGGGTGCGGATAATCTCCTAACGATCTAGTTAAAGGTTCGAAGGGGCTCGGAGCGGCTTTAGCCGGCCACTGATATTTCACCGCCTTTGTCTCTGCTTACCGATCCCCGTTGGGAAGGGAACCGCCGGCTCCAACCGCTCCCCCCACCTTGATCCCTACGGAGACCCGAGTGGGAAGCAGGATCCAGGGGCGACCGGGAGACCGGAGGAGGCAGTAGGCGGCGGAGCTGGAGGGGTTTGTCGGGCTGGGAAAAGGATTTGGTTCCTGGGAGTGCAGCGAGACCCACGCGGGACGTGCCGCGCTCGTGGGGTCGCCGGTGGGGGAAGAGGGCTGGCAGGGGCGGGCAGGTGGAAGGAGCGGAGCGCCTGGGGCACGCGTGGGCTCGGGCCGCTCACGGGTGGAATAGGGACGGCTCCCGGTAAGTGAAGCCCAGCCTTCATCGGCAGCGCCGGTCACTGCCCGCCTGTCCCCCGCGCCATCTCCCACGCCAAGACCACCCCTGGCGGCATCGTTGTCACCCCCGCCCCGATCTGTTTCTTTCTAATCCCCCCCAATCCCCGATTTGCTTCCCCCCCCCTCCTCCTTCCATCACCGCCCAGCCCTCCCGGGGCTGAGACCCCGGAGGTGGAATGGAGTGGGTAGCGCTCCTCAGGGAGCCCCCACGAGTGCTGCTCAGGCCAGGGGGGGATTGAGGGTGGGGGTGGGATGTGACACAGAAATTTTTGGGGGTCTTATTTCATTCCCTCCAGTCCTTCCCCCGTCTCCGACCAAATACATTCTGCAAAATCATTGGAGCGGCTCTGGTCCTATTGTTTGATTTAGATTAAAATATTCACCACCACCGCCCGCTCCCCTAGGTGCACCGGCAGGATCCGAGCCCCCCCGGCTCCCTGCCTGGTCCTTCCCGCCCTTCTTCAGCTCTGCTTGGTAAAGCACCCCCCATCCCCACGCATCTTCATCGCTGCTTCCTTGGGGAGGGGAACCGTGTCATGTCCCCCCTTGCTTCCCTCCCCTAAGGGAGATCCCAGGACAGTCCCATCCTGTCCCTTTTCCTCATCTCCCCAGAGCTAGGAGTCTCTTCCTGCTCCCCTCCCACTCCCCACTATTCCAGGGGACCAAGGTCAAAAGGGGTGGGGGGGTCTTGAGAGAGAGCACAGACGTGTTCCAAGGATCCCTTTCCTGAAGGAAATGGCACAGGCTGGGGGTGCTGCAGAGGGATGAGGAATCCAAAGAAGAGCCTTTTTTGGGGAAATGTAGCAGAGGAGGGTGAGCAGCAGGATTGGGGGGATGGAATGGGGACAGTGTGCCACTAACACCCCACTTCATGTCCTCTAGATTTTCAAGCCCCTCTTGTGGTGCAGGGGAGTGTTCAGCTGCCAGCCCTGTTCTCTCAGAGTAGGGAATCAGGATGCAGCTAGGAGCTTGTTTTTGGAAAATGCTGGAAGCTAGAAGGGGGTATGTCTCTCTGAGATGTCTTGGCACAGGCGGGCGGGTGGCCAGTTGCCGCAGGTCAGCACTGATGTGCCTTGGCAAGGCCAGACAGAGAGATCAGGGTGGGATGTAGCAGGAGATGCCGCAGGTTGAGCTGCCTTGGAAAAGTCATGCAGAGAGCAAAGGACTGGGGGGGGCACCATCACTCAGCTGCCTGTGGGCACTAAACCTTGCCCAGCCACCACTGTCACTCCATTTTCCTGCCTGCTGCATTCTGGGGCAGCAGAAGGGGCTGCAAGAAATGCTGTCCCTGCCAGACCATACAGCCCTTCCCCCAGCTCCCCAGGGCGCCCGTCTGCCCAGCCGTGCATGTGGCTTCACTGCTCCCTTCTCGCTCCAAGCAGGAGCAGTTATAGTTTGTGGTGCCCACGAGGGCAACCGCAGTGGAAAGGGGAGGGTCTCCTGGTGGGAATGAGAGCAGCCCTGGCCCTGCAGCTGGGAAGTCACTCTGGGGTTGCTTCTGTAGGGTCAGGTGCTGGGGCTTTGGTCTGTGAAGCCACAATGCTCTCTGAAGCAGGATGCCCTGACCAGTGCTCTGTCTGCTCCAAAGCTTTGGTTCTTTGCCCTCCCTTGGGAGAAAAGCCCATGCCCTGAAGGGGATGGTGGCCATCTTGGTGTGTTTATCAGGGCTGGTGGGCATTCAGCCTGCCCTTGTGTGCTGGGATGCAAGATATGACACATGCCCATCTCCCTTCAGAAGTGCATAGGGACAGGATGAGAAAGTAGGAGCATGAGCCGGAAAAAGGAAATTCTTATTAAGGAAAAAATCTTCACCACGGGGTGGTAAAACAGTCACAGGGACCAGACTGCGGCAGGGATTGTCATCCTGGAGATCCTCCTGAGTTGCCCAATCTAGCTCTGAGTAGGGATGCGCCAGAAGCCTCCAGATGTCCCAAAAGAAAAAAACCCTTGTGAACTTGGAAAGTTCCAGTCACTGAGCAGAAGTGAGTAGGTCACCAAGGCAAAGGAAATGTCTGCCCAGAGAGCCCAGGCTTCCAGAGCATAGGTCCCAGGTTTGTCAGGAGCCACTTCTCTTCACAGGTACCATGCCCAGGGATGAATGGAGCAATGAAGGATGCCAGGCCTCTATTCCCACTGGAAGTCCTTGTCCTTGGGCTTTGCCCTGCAAGGTGCTGGAGTTGCTTAGCACCCTCCTCTTCCTCTGCAGGGATGCAGGAAGAACTTTTGCACCAGGCAGGATGTGTTCGTGAAGTTCCAGGTGGTTTGTAGGTGAGAAGGTGAACAACACAAGGCTCACTACTGGTAGATGGCACTTAACTCTCTTGGCCAGTCACATATAGGGACAATTCCCCAGTCTCTTTGCCTGGGATAGATGGAAGCTGAAACACAGGCTCAGCTCCAAGCAGACCTTCTGTAGCTGTCACCTCCTTTTGAGCATTTTCAGGACATGGGGCCCAGCCTCTGGGGGAGGCAGTTCTGACTCCCTGTAGGATACAGACTTCAATGGCAGCTCAGGAAGCCAGGTGTCCCCTCCTGCACTGGAGGGGAGGAATTTCTTGCAAACCCAAGCTGCCAAGGGAGCTGCTCTCATGGCTGATATCTTGTTCCACCTGAAGAAAGAGACCTGGAACCCAAAGCAAAAGAAGGCATGTGTCCCCATTTTCCTGACAGCTGGGACTACTCATTTTGCTATGGGCATCCTCTTAGAGGGTCTCCCTAAAATGTCCTGAGGTAATGTCTCCTTTCTGCCGGGAAGGACTAAAGAATGGGGATCAGTGAGCAGGAAAGAAAGCTGGGCAACTGTGTGATCATTGCATGGGGGAAGAGCAGAAGCTCTGTGAGAGAGGAGGTGACACCTCTTCTCTGTCAGGCACCAGTGTGACTGATCTTGGAATACTATGCACAACACCTGTGTCTGAAGATCTGAAAGGTTAAAAAACTGATTTAAGTCTTGGAATAATACCTTACAGGGAGAAGTGTAAGTGAAACAGCCTGTGCAGAAAGAAACCAGAGGAGAAATGATAGGGCCAGAGAGGTGTTACCAGGAGGAAATGCTTTGGACAGTTAGAGGAATGCTTGAGCCTGACACCTTCATGTATCAGGAAGTGAGAGGGATCAAGCTGTCAGGACTTTTGATGGTGTCTCTGTCTCTTGGTCTCTGCAGATCCATGTGGAACAAAAGATTCCGAAATTACCCAGTGTATCATGATAAAATGGGAAGGCCAGCCTGTGAAGAGGGGTTCTGATTGATCTCACCTCCTCCAGCAGAGAAACCACTGCAGCTCTCCCACTTAGGTGGGTGATCCTGCAAGAAATCTGACCTGCTCTTTTCTATGAGAAGAAGGTCCTAGAGCCACAAGGGAGTACCTTGTCAGCTCCCCAAGGAAAGGGTTCCAATCCTAACATATTCCAAACATAACCCTTAGAACTTCCCTTGACAGGACTCCATCATCCCATGCTTAGATCCTGAAACATCTCCTCTCCTCTTCTCTGGTAATTTGCTAAACAGCAGCTGGAAAAGTTGGAGCTGGGTTTCCAACAAGGAGGCCAAGGGGCAGAAGTTGGAGTGGATGTTTCCTCTCCCCATAGACATCTTGCACCAACACCTGAACAACAACCGTGTGCCTGCAGTTCATGTTGAAGTCCCACATCCCTGGGATAGGTTGGTAGTTTTAGAAGGGAAAGGCAGTAAAGGGCATGTTATCCTTTGTCCCCATTTCTAAAATTCTAATTCTTCCAGTCCTGGACAGATATGGGGATGTTCCCTGCTTCCCTGCAGGAGACATCCCCATATCCCTTCCCTTTCACTTCATTTCTCTGTCTCCATTCTCAGGATAGAGACCACCTCTACCTTTCCACTCTCCCCCGACCCATGCCAGGGACTGTGTCTCCCTGGGACATGCCCCACCATCCCCATCTTCTCCTGGGAGCTTTGCAGATCCTCCAGGTCTCCCTTTTCTCCCCCACCAGCCCTACTTCTTTCTCTGTCTGAGGGATCAGTCATCGAGGGTGTCAACGCACACGCACCCGACTCCCCCGGGAGGATGGGGAGCTGGAAGCTGGGGGTGGTGTTGTGCTGCAAGAAGGCAAAGCTGCCATCAGCAGCCGCTTTGATCTGGAGACAATTACAGACGAGTGTAGGACCCTGCTCCACTCAGCCAATAAATAATGGAATTTGTGTGTTGACACAGACAGATTTCCCCCAAACTGTCAGAGAAGAGGAGACAGAGTGAGTGAACAGGAGCCCGAGAGGCTGGAGGGAAGGGGAGAGAAGCAGGAAGGGGAAGGAATGAAGCGGGCCTGTGGGAAAACACGGAGAAGGGAAAAAAAAGAAGTTTGGGAAGGCAACACTGGTGGGGGGAGCTAGGCAGGGAGGAGAAGGAGCCTAAGGAACACATATTTGTAGAGGGGAAGGAAAATCAAGACAGGAACTGTGGGTGGAGAGGGGGGGGAGTGCTGCATATGCAGCTGGAAGCAGAGGGAAAAAAATCTGAAGGTGGAAAAGAAAGAGAAGGAGGAACAAAGGCATGGCAGTGTCCCCGGGGCTCCCCGGCTGCCTGGCAGATCACACGCTCTTCGAGCAGGGACCATATTCCCGCAGCCCTCCGCAGAGCGGCCCTGACCCCCCCGAGGCGCTCAGCACTGCGGAGCTGGCGATGGGGAGGCACGCATGAGTTGGTGAAATGGTGCCACTGGTGTGCAGCCAACAGCAGAATTTGTTCTGAGATCACAAGTCCCTGAAAAACCTCCTGCGGATGCCCTGTCCCCATGCTCCCCCTGCTCCTCCCCATCTCCCTCTCCCTGCTCCCTCTCCAGCCTGGAGCTGTTTGTTCTCTGGCTGGTGATGGTTTTGTACTTCACTTACGACAAAGCAAAACCTCCCTTGTGCTCAGGAGCCCCACACTGAGCCCAGCAGAAACCATCCATCCATCCAGCAACTCTCCAACCTGGACGCAGCAACAGACCTGACAGAGATGGGGGAGGCACTGCAGTTGTCTCCCTCCCAGTTTGGAACACTCAAGAGCCCTATTTGTTCCCTCTTGGCCCCATCTGCAGCCTGAGCTGGCTCAGCCCCAGGAATTGCGTGAGTGGAGCATGGCCCAACTTGCTGAGGTCTCCAGGCCAAGCACCACGTCACTTTGGGTGTCCCTGGCTCCCAGCTTGAGCCTTTTTGCAAAAGCAGGCATCCAAATTTCCCATCCAAGCTCCAGATGGGAGCTTGAATCCCAGAACCCAGGGATTCTCCCCTCTACAAATCTCCACCTTGCCCTGTCCCTGCCTCCCACCCCTTCCTCAACCAATGCCCAGAGTAGCTGTGGCTGCCCCATCCCTGGAAGTGTTCAAGTCCAGGTTGGATGGGGCTTGGAGCAACCTGGGATAGTGGGAGGTGTCCCTGCCCATGGCAGGGCATTGGAACTGGCTGAGCTTCAAGGTCTGTTCCAGGATTCTGTGATTCCTATTCTCTTTTGTAGCAACCCCAGCTCTAATAAGGGCCTGGACCTTTGCCCTGGCACAGATCAGATTCTCCCCTGGGGCCATCTTGTTCCCCCCACATGAGGAAAGCAGGACAGGATACAGATTGGGCCAAGTGGTGACTGATCCAGGTGGCTCTCAGTACACAAGGTGTCCATAGAGCTGGGAGGGAATACTGGCTCTGGAGTTGTGTGGGATGGTGCCACAGCAGGTTGACTGATGGAGCTTGGGAGACCCAGAAGCCTTGACAGAGCAGGGGTTGGTGGCACAGACTCCTGGCCCCATTGTACTGGGTCAAAGCAAGGCAGGAGGGAGGGTTTCCAGGGATATTGCCTATGGATGTTGTTTAGCTTTAATGCTGGCAAATGGCAGGAACGTCTGCCTAACTGGGGCAGCAGTAGCTTGTGGCCTGAGCAGTGGGAGGACTGGAGCTCCTGCCAAGCACTTAAATCTTTCAGGATGTAAAACTGGTGTAAATCGCTGAAAAGCCAGGTCTTCCTGCTAATAAAGTCGCAGGGAATGATCCAGCTAGCCCAGGCAGAGTAATGCACAGGGCCAGGCTAGGACACCTTCTCTTGAACCACATCAGGTCCCTGGTTCTAGTCATTTTACTGGGATGGTGGGAATGCTGCTGCTGCTCCTCTAGTCCCAAGCAGGATGCATAGAGAATGAGGGGAAGGTGGATCAGCAGCAGAGGACAGGGTCGAGGAAGAGCCCAACAGCCTCCCAGGGTGCCCAGGAAGGAAAGAAGAGCAGCTGGGTATTGGTGCTTAGTCCCTCCATGAGGCCTCAGCCCTTCATCCCAGGATGAGGCCAGGGAAGATGTCTGGAAGAGAAGAAGAGGAGGTGGCAAGACAGACAGATGTTTTTTCTGGGACCTGCGGTGTTTTTTCTGAAGTACACCTGAGTACTTCTCCAAACACTGCCATCAGTATTTAGTGGGATGGAGACAATGGAGGCCAACTCAAGTTGAGCACAGTCCCAGCCCTCCCCCAGGTCTTCCAAGCCACAGCTCACGAGGAACTTGCACCTGTGCCTAGGCACTGGGAACAAGCGCCAAGCTAGCTCCAGGCACCCCAAAACACTTTCACAGTGAGAGCAGTCAGGACATCCCAGCCTGGATGGGCAAACCATGCAAAATTTCTCTCCTTACTCCACCAGATTCCAGTTTTAACTCATGGAAGAGCTGTATTCCTTTTCAGCAAGAGCAAACTGAGAACAAATAGGGACAGAGCACCCTGGCCCTGCTCACTGGTGAGAAGGAGAGCTGCAGAGCTGGGTCTTCTCTCTCTCTGAGTAAAACCCCAAGTCCTGACCCATATGGGTACATCCAGCACCTTAAATTCATCATGGAGACGGTGAGTGCTAATGAAGAGTCATGGAGAACCATTGCTCCAGCACTGGAGGCTGAGAGTCAAGGGTTAACACCATGCTAAGCAGCACTGGGAGCAAAGGGTTAACATGGCTGGTACAGGGAATGTTATCTGTCTTTTCTCTAAATATTATTTCCTCCCATGAAACCAGCTTTTCATCCTTGGCTAGAGGCAGCTCCTGCTGCTGGGAATCCAGCAGGAGCTTGTATCTGCTGCCGCACACACCACTGCTCCCAGCAAGCCGCCGAGACAAAGAGCTGCGCTCCCCCGGCGGGAGC
This sequence comes from Pardalotus punctatus, assembly GCA_013400915.1. Taxonomy (NCBI): domain Eukaryota; kingdom Metazoa; phylum Chordata; class Aves; order Passeriformes; family Pardalotidae; genus Pardalotus; species Pardalotus punctatus. Next base: position 30,873 of record VZTX01024383.1, read on the forward strand.
AGCCCCAGCACAGGGATCTGGGACTGGGGCTTTGGCCCCCAGGGTGCAGGTGGCCTCGGGATGGGCTTGGGGATAACAGGCTTTACACCAAAGAGGAATCTTGTTAACGAAAGCACTGCACTGTGGAGGGATTTCCTCCCTGTCTTGCAGGGACCAGGAGCAGCAGGCAGGGACAGGCAAGGCCCAGAGGCTGTGCAAATCTCACCACCACCCCAGGAAGGTTTTTGTAGGGCTGCCCATTTCACACCTTGCCCCTTGGGTATGCCAAGATGGACAAGAACATCAGGATACACTGTGGGGAAACCAAGACAGCAGTCACTGGCTCCAAGGTCACAAGCTGGAAAAGATGGGGGGCTGCAGGGCTACCTCTGCCCCCTCCTCAGCAGCACCAACTGAATGGCTGCATCAAGGGGCTGGGTGTCTGCAAAGCTGGTGGCTGGGATAAAATGGCTGCTGCTAAATCTTCTCTGAAACATCCTAAACTTTTAATGTGTATGAAACCACGGCAGCATCCCTTTTGCACCCCGGAGGGCACAAAGGCGCGAGCGTCTCCGCTCTCCCATTCAGCCGGAGCCACGTGCTGCAGCTTGAACAGCTCTAGGAACGTGGCTAGAATGAAAGTTGCCCTCCCAGCCCGTGTGCTCAGAGAGCCGAAGTCAAAGGATTGCCAAGTTAAAAGGGTCAAACCTCCAAGGACAGCTGTATCTGACTGGCTATATATCATTTCAATAGCATCTTCAACGGGGATTATAATCTGAATTGAAGCGGAAAGACCTGAGGCAATGAAGCTGTCAGCAGGCTAAGATTAAGGAATTAAAACAGCAGCACAACATTACAGGATTTGTTCTAGATGTATTAGAAAGAGCAGGCTAAACACTGCAGCCTTCCCCAGGCTGGAAATTTCATACGAGCACGGAGAAGGGCAAGCGCAAGGATTTCATCAATATACATAAAAAGAGAGAGGAGAGCGAGACAGAGCTACGAAAATCCAGCCATGCAAAATATAAATCCTAACTGCAGATGGAAATGAGTCACACAAGGTTTGACTGAGGTAAATAAAAGCAGAAATGAAGTGGATTTAGGGGAAGGCAGAGGTGAAAAGACACTGACAGCCAATACAGGAAAAAAATGGCCCTTAATATACTAAGGCTGGTAAAATCTGGAACACAGCCCAGCCCGTCTTGGATTGCCTGACGGGAATGAAGGTCCCCAGCCCTGAACTCTCTTCCCCTTTCACGTTCTTACACCCATCTCCAGAATTACTTAAAAAAGCCAAGAAGGACGGCAATGGCCTGCCTAGGGCAGCTAGGAGCTGAGCCAGCAGAGGAGGGCACACGCCTCACCACTGCCACCATTGGGGTCCCCAGACGGCCATCCCAGTTCTGTGCTGCTGGGAGACAGCAGCAGCTCTTCTCAGCAGGAAACAGAACCTCTCAAAATAAAGAAGGCATCAAACCTCCACCAAAGGGCCCATCAAAATGATCCATTTATTTCTGGCAAATTGCACACACCTTTCTTTCATCGGCTCTATCCTAGACCAGTCATAGGGAGGAATTTCTCCCCTGCCTTAAAGATACTGAAATTATGGGATAAAACACAAAGAAAAGGAGGGAAGTCTCCCTTACAGATAAAACACACAGGAAAGTTTCGGCAACCCAGACTCCATGCAGCCACCAGCTCTGCTCAGCACAAGCCATAAAGATGCACCTCTCACACTGCTTGCTGCGGCACATTTCCTTCCATTACGATCCTAAAAGCAACTGAATCCCTCCCAGCATCTCAAACACAGCCTGGGTGACAAGTAGGGCCTGGCTGACAACTAGATTAATCCTGAACCAGGCCACCTGTGCAGAATGGCTGCATTTTATTGACAAAAAAATGTACCCAACAGAGCACTTCCCTGCACACACATGGCCACAGAGCAGCTGAGCAGGCAGATCTAGGACACAGAAGGAGAAGGGAAGCTAATGAGAGGCAGAGCTTGATCTGCAGCACAGGTAGAGCATGGAATCGCTTTTCAACTCCTCCAGCCAACTTCTACTGGGAGATTTACATACAAGTCCTCAATCAAGTCTTTGAAGAGTTATCCAGAGTTCCCTGGGTAAAAACGAGCTGTTTAGAGAAAGAGAGTCCGGAGCTTCTCAGTGGCTCTTTTTGGTTGAGCCAAAACCAGAGAAACCCATCACAGCTGCCATTTCATCATCCTCTTCAAAGGTCAAATCTTCCTCTGCCCGCCTCTTCTTCTCTCTCTGCTTCTCCTTCTTGTAGGCTTTGGCCTTCTCCTCCTGCAGCAAGGGACACAACAGCAAAACAATTTGCACCTCCTGAGCAGGAGTTTTGAGACACCAGGTACGGCACAGTTAACACAAATCCTGCCCACAGCAGCCAAGTTGTGCCTGAGGAAATAAACAACAAAAATCCCGGCCTACAGTCTTCAAGGAGGAAGTTTACCAGTGAATCCAGACCACCCCCTGTCCCAGGCCAAGAGCAGAGCCACATACACAAACAGACAAAAAGAAGCACTGTGAAACTCTCTCTTCTGAGCAAACATCACAAGTTTTGCCTGGAATCAAGGCTGAGGCAAGAAGGAGCTGGTTTGAAAGCAGGCCATTCCCTTGTCCAACGCTTTGTGCCAGTGACCGTGATGCCTGTTGGCTCTCAGCCTGGCAGAGTGACAGCTGCTCACTGAACAGAAGCCGAAGCTCTGAGCAGCTTTGAGGGGGGTTTTAGCATCAAAGAGTTTGCGCTGCTCTAATCAAAATGTTTTGCTCTGTGAGAATCACGAGCCCTGGAGCAGAGCCAGGCTTGTACCCAGTGACACTGAAGCATGGCTTCAGCTCCCAACTTAGCAACTGCTCCCACCATCTTCATCACTGTCCGTTGTGTCACAGCTCCTTAACACAGCTGTGCCCTGGAGAAAGCTATACCAGGAGTTGCTGCTGATTTTCTTTTTGTCATCCATTGACTGGCAGCAGCTTTTCAACCCACAGAACTCCCTGTGCTGCTGGGGCACCTCCCTCCTACCCCCCAAAGAAACAGGGCTCAGCAGCAGCACCACAGCTTGTCCAAGAGCAGAGCACAGGACTGCTCTGTGAGCACCCCAAAGAGCTCCCCTGAGGTGAAGCAAAGCTCAGGGCTTGGGCAGGGAGACTCAAACAGGCAGTAATTTGTAACCTTGAGTTATGTGGCTGCTGATAGAGGAGAAGCACCCACAGAAGCTTCTCAGCTGTCAGAACTTTTGTTGGATCTTCAAATAAACTTGATTTTTATGTTTACTAACACCTAAGCCTCAGTTTGAGAGGAATCTGCTGTCTTTCATCACCTTCTCACACATCTCGCACCACAGCACACTGATCACAAAGCCGTTCCACGCTTGGGGAGGCCACACAGAAGCAAATGCCATGTGGAGGGAGATTCCAGCAATCCTAAGAACTATGGAAGACAATGAGGAAAGATGCAGACCTGCTACCAGACTACACAAGTTCCAACAAAACTAGCAGAAGACAAAAAAATGGGCTTGTGCTGCTCTCGGTGGAAACCTGAACCATCAAAAGTTATCCTCACACAGAGAGAGGCGAAAAGAGTTTCCAGGGACAGCAACACAAACTTTTCAAGAGCAAAAAGACAAACCCCACTCATAGGAGTGGATGAGAAGACCATGCTACCACGAACAAGGCTTCTGAGGAACAAGATTAGGAACAACATTAGGAAACAGGGTTGATTTCCTCCCAAAACATGCTTCTGGGGAGCTTTGCTTCCTCAGTTATTGCCCAGACTCACCTCCTCACGGAGTTCCTTCATCCTCTCCTCAAAGTCATAGTCCTTCTGCTTCTCCTCCATCTTTTTCTTGTTCACCTCAAAGCGTTTCTTCACCTGGTCCAGCGTGGAACGCTCCACCCGCATGGACATGCCCAGATTCCTCTGGTCTGGAAAACAGGAGTGGAATCAGCAGTGCTCAGCAACACTTCAGTACTTTGCACAAAGTCCCCATCCCTGATCCAAATTTAAACAGCACAGCACTGTCTTCCTGTCTGTCATCCATCCCCCCAAAACAGCTTCCAGGGCCAGACCAAGGATTTCTTAGGTCAAGGAGGTGGGCTTTAGGGGGATACCATAGCCCATACAAGCAGTGGCCACAACAATCCAAACACAAATTTTAACAAGAACACAGACTATTCTTTAAAGGTTGCTTATTTGGATGCTCCCTGTAATGCTGGTGCTCTGATGCTTCAGGAAATTTAATCTTGGACCAGTGGAATAAAAAAGGGTTGGAGTGTTGAAAAAGGAGCCAGAATAAAACTGACAGGCTGGCATTTCTCAGCTGTGGGCAATGCTAAACAAGACATGAATGGCACTCAGAGATCCTGATTACACAGGACATTCCTAGCTAAAGCAGAGAATATAAAGCCAGGCCTCTGATTCAGTGGCTCTTTAGAGCAGATTTGGAGTTTTTCACTTGTGGGTAAGCCTATCTTTAAGGGGCCACCCCCAGCAGTATCTCCAACCCACATTCCTGAGTGGATCCAAACAACCTGGTCACTCCAGCAGCTGTGCACAGGTTTGTCCTAAGGATGCAGCAACACTTGGAAGCTTAAAACTACACACCAGGAATTAGTTTAAGGGCTGCCAAGAACAAGCAGGTTTGAGCCAGATTTATGGACTGGTTTAAAAGCTCCCAGACGTACTCATACTAAGGTACTGTGCAATCAGCCACTTTCCAACCCCAGTTCAACCCTGCCTCTCATGCCCACCCACACAGCCATGCCAGGATTTTTGATTCCAGATTCTCTCATATGAACTTCTTGCTAATCTCTCAGTATGTCAAACAAGGCATGTCAGCACCTTCCTCCCATTCACATAAAAGCACAGGTTTTTAAAACATTGTGTTTTCTTTCCAGGCAACAGAAAACCAGTCCTCAGGTTTCTTCTGAACCTCCTGTTCTCAAACAGCCCCATGTGCAGGTCCGGAGCACACACATCCCTGCCTTTTTGTAAAGGGGTCATTTTCTGACTTCCACAAGGAGCCAAAAAACACCTTTCTTCAGGAGAAGAAACCACATGCAAAGTGTCAGTCTGTCCTGCTGCTCCTTTACTTTCTCTACATTCCCCACTCTCTGAACTTGTCAAGGAGAAGCAATGCCCACAGTCAGGTCAATGAGGGTATAGTCCCTTTGTTCAGGTTAAACACATTAAGGGAATAGACTGATAAACTAGGAGTTCTTTCCTCTTGTCCCTATCTTGACTGAACTGCATCATCACAGAAGCAGAGACAATAATAGAGTGAGGTACAGGACAACACCACCACCACACTGCTGGACACAGCTCCAGGGTCAAACCACCCCACTCCTGCCTTTACTCATCCTCCGCCTCCATTCTTGCAAGGCCTGATCTGTACTCTGGAGCTTGGGCACCAGCAAGTTCTGAGCTCTATACTCAACTTCTACAAAGAGAAGTTTCTGATCCAAAAATGGGCTAGTCCCAGACCTTTTACTTATCTAAGTACTTCTTTACAGTTTCAATGCTGTAAAGAGCCTCTCTCCAGATTTACAGAGGAGACATCAGGATATGGGGGTTGGATTAGATGACCCAAACTATTCTAGGACTTGCTGACCCTTGGTTTCTCGCAGCACTGACACTATGGGTGGGGAAAATATGTCCACCAACCAGAGTACACCAATCATTGTCTTTGCTGGGCTTATTCCATGAAAGTGGTCCAGCACTCCAGAAGGTGCCAGGAGATAAGGGCAGCACCTCCACAGCTCTCATGGGCAAACAGTTTCTACATCCTGATCTCCAAAGCTCTCTGATCCATGGGTAAGTGTTCAGCCCTCAGACATGGGTGATGCACAAAAGGAACAGTTCCTCCAACTCAACCAACCCCCCCAACGAGGCAAAGAAATGGTCCTTACGTTTTTTGCCATTGATGTGATCCAAGAAGTTAATGGAATCTTTCACCACACAGTCACATACATTACAGTAATACCTGTCAGGAGAGACAGAAAAAATGAACCCCAAAGCATGAGACAAAGGTTATCCCCTGGAACAGCTACTTGAGACAATCTGCATGTCACTTGGGATACAGTGCACTTCTCCAAGACAAGAGGGTCCCAGTGAAGAGCAAGGGCAAGGGCACACCCCAGATGGCCAGAGCTGCCCTGGAGGTACCAACCCGTATGCTGACACCCCTCTGACATGACACAAGCAAATCCTGTGCTGCTCTGCAATATATCAGTCATAGCATCTTCTCGTCCAGTCACACCCTGCTGGGTGGGATGGACTTTGTGACACAGCCTGCCTTCCCCCAAGGCAGGGCTGGCCACCAGCCCAGGTTTCCATTCCACAGCCTCTCACCTGGCTGCAAGGTTAAGTGCTACCATCCCTATCACTTCACTGAGAAACTTCCTGATAAGCACAGCAGTGCTTTCCTCCCATCTTAAGGGCTGCTGCAGAAGTCTAGCCAGGGAGACACTAACAGGCTCACTCCTGAGGTGACACAAATTCAACACATTCTTTTCACGCCCCTGATGGCTTAGGGTGAGCTCAGAACCCTTTCAGACTTTGGTGGAACATGATCCACACAAACAGTGGCCAAATACCATTCCTAGGAACAGCTATCTGGATGTTTCTCCCATTCCCAGTGCATAGATATCCAAATCAGCAGCAGTCCTGGTCTCAGTGCAAGGAGGCCCAAAGAAACCCCAGCAGGCAGCAGAGATTGGCATCTGCCTCTGTTGGTCCTACAGGTGGACAACACTGGTATCAAGGAATAATGTCCAAAGGAGCTCAGCCTGCTGGGTCTCTTCCCTATGTTACCCCAGGAGACACAGTTTAGGTGTAGAAAAACACAGCCCCATTGTCCCAGGCTCCAGACACAGAAGGATGCCCTCTGAGGGGTCCCTGCTGTGTCACAGCTTCCCAGTCTAACCAGAATGACTCTGAGACTTCAATAAGACCACAACCTACCCTCCCATCTCTGACTGAGGGGTAGTTTTGGTGATGACAATGGTTTTCCCCAACTTGGATTCCAGGTCCACTTTGTAGTCTCGGTGCCGCAGAAGTTCCCTTTTGACAGGCTGAGCTGGTTTGCCTAAAAGATAAACAAAAAGTCAAGCTTGACATGCTGGATTTCATGTTCCCCTTGGTGAAGAGGGGCCTGCTAGGAACCTGGGACTACCTGATCCATGCAGAAAATGCACCTTTGTTTCTAAATCAGTAAAGGATATAATCTTCTCCTCACTGTTTCCTGGTTCCTATTAGAGCCAGGTGCATCTCTGAGGTATCCCCAGCTCTGACTTGAGTCATATTCTGAGATCTCCTGGTTTCCAGGGGTTAACTGTTCCCCTCCTTACCTAAAGAAGAGGTGGCCCTTGGAAAGGTTCTCACTAATACGTTTAGTCAAAAAAAAATGTACTCAGTGGCAAACACAGGAGAAAAGATTGGAGCAAGCCAGCTCTTTTGGGATTTGACTTCTCACTGTTCTGTCCCTTCCAAACTCCAAGGGTTTGGGATACTCCCTGCCAATCCAGCACAGATTGCCTGGAGCCAGCACACTACACACCATCTTTCTTTTCTCTCTCCTCCGTGAGCCGCTTCTCTGCAAGTTTCTCATATTCATCCTTGTCCCACTTCCGGCGGAAGTCCAGGTTCTTGGTCTGGGAGGGAAACAAAGTTTGTTAATATTTATTATACAGTCTGATCACCTCTGAGGGGAAGAAAAAGCTGGAATCACTTGGCCTGCAGGGCCAGTACAGTAAATTAGGAGAATTATATTATATCCCCATGTCCTCTGTTTTCTGTCTAGGAATTATGGATGTGGCTTAAGATAATCACTCTCAGTATGCCTCTAGCTACTACTAGAATAATTTCAGAGCACTGAAAAAAGAAATTAGTTGATCTTAATAGTTCCTGAGATGGCCATTCCAGCTTTTGCCTTGAAAACCAGACTCAAATGGGATTGAAACTGCTGGATCTAAGACCTGGGACGTGCCTCCTGACAAACACAGCAGTAGGCTTACACCTCCTTCTTCCAGAAGTCAAAAGAACCCCAGTTGCAATGTCAGACAAGGAAGCTGTAAAACGCCGCCTGAGCTACAGAGAGTTTGATTACACTGCAGGAGCAGGGAAGGCTGTGCCTATCTGCTCTCAGCAGTATGTCTACATGTTACAGGCATCAAAGTGCCGAGCTTGCCATGAAATCACAGGCACCAGCATGGGATTTCCAAGTGAGTACATGTACAAGCAAACCAGAACAAGCTCTGAAACAGTGTCTGTCAAGGTAGGGCTTGGAGGTACTAGGGAAGCATCTGTACAAAATACACAGAAAGCTGTCCTGCTCCTGCAGCTTCACACAGGAAGGACAGGAACACCTCCAAGAAATGCTGACCCCTTGGGAGCTCCACAAAACTATCTGGCAGGGACAGGATACTTTAATAGAATCCTGGAATGGTTTGGGTTGGAAGGGACCTTAAAGCTCATCTTGTTCCACACCCACACCTTCCACTATCCCAGGTTGCTCCAAGTCCTATCCAACCTGGCCTTGGACACTTCCAAGGATGGGGCATCCACAGCTTCTCTGGGCACCCTGTGCCAGGGCCTCACCACCTGCATAGGGAAGAATTTCTTCCCAATATTCCATCTAATCCTGCCCTCTGGCAGTGGGAAGCCATTTCTCCTTGTCCTGACAGTCTATGCCCTTGTTCAAAGTCCTCCTCCAGATCTCTTTGAGCCCCTTTAGGTACTATAAGGGGCTCCAAGATCTCCCTGGAGAGAGAACGGTGTTGTCTTCCCCAGGCAGAACACCCCAGCTCTCCCAGCCTGTCTCCAGAGTACAGGGGCTGCAGCCCTTGGAGCGTATCCATGGCTTCCTCTGGGCTCACCCCAACAGATCCATGCCTTTCCTACGCTGAGGCCCCAGAGCTGGACATGGCATGTCCATGAATATAGGCTGAATTCTAGTGAAGCTGACATTGAAGAATACAAAGGCTACATTTTAGGATGGCTTTTCACCTAGTCCCCAATGTTGAGGGCAGAAGTGATCGAACAAGAATTCATGTTCTACTCGTACCCACTCTGACCAAACCAGCTCAAGCCCTTCCCAGCATCTGCCCCATGTGCAGCTCAGGCCCCTGCACCGGGGATCAGTCACAGTTCCACTCAGCCACTTCCTGAATTTCCTGAGCAGATAACCACCCTTTGGATAGAGCTGCATTTCCCTCAGCATGGCAGAGAGAGCCTCTCAGTTTCACATTAAAGAAAGGACAAGATGTATTCAAAAACACCTCTGGGAGAGAAGGACCCCCCCCCACACACACACCACCTCCTTCTCCGTTCAGCCAAATCAAGAATCCAATCACAATCCAAAGGACACAAATCCCATTTGGAGCTACAGCAGCAGCACAGCCATTTAAAGTTCTCTCCTCTGGCAATCCTTCAAATGGAACGAACAACTACTGATAGGGATGAAAATGCCTTGGGGAGGTGTAGAAAAATTCTCATTTATTCCCAGAGCTTCTTAAGCACTTTAAGGATGTCGTAACAGGTTTTATTAACCACCCTGAGCAAAAGAAAAGAAAATATCACTGAGTGTAAATTAACGTTTGGGGGTATTTTCCAGACTCTCCTGCATGCCAGGCATTATCACAAATCGTAGCTGGTGGGAGCCTGCAGAGGAGGAGGTTTATTAGCTGCTTCTCTCTCCTGTTGTAATAAAAGGAAAAGAGTCTTTTGCAGCTCTTTTACCAATCTGCCTCAACCAGGCATGGGGAAAGAAATTAAATCGAACTGCGTGACAAGATCTTGGTTGGACAATATTTGAAGGGATGTTTCTGAATTGCTCTAGTGGAGGTAAGGGGGCTGCAAGCCCCAAAATCTTTATCTTAGAGATGTTTTGGGTGACAGAGAGTATTTCCCAAATAAATAACAACAATTAATAACCAGAAGTGCCCCACAGCGTCCTGTTCTCGCTGGAGATGGACACTAATGATCTGCCCAGTATCGGCACCAAAGCCTATTAAATGATACAGAAGTCTCAAGCCAGGGTCAATTCAACAGGAGTTCTCAGCTGGCAGTTGAGAATAAGCCACAGGCCCTCTCTCCCTCACAGGCAGAAACCCTGCTCCTGACCTCCCCCAGCACTGCTCACTTCATGGAATGAACCCTGGCATGACTTGGTTTGGAAGAAACCTTGAAGATCAGGCACTCCCACCCCCCTGCAAAGGGTAGGGACACCTTTCATTGGACCAGGTTGCTCCATTCAACTTGGCCTGGAACATTTCCAGGGATGGAGCAGCCACAGCTTCTCTAGGCAGCACCAGTGCCTCACTTTCACTTCTCAGCAAGTGGCTTCAAGGAAGGAAAGACAGGCCAAAAACCCACAAAAACACAGCCCCTGTGGTGCTGACAGCTTTGGGATGTCACTGGAGGTGTTCAAACCAGCCTGGCTCTCCAGTCAGGCTACACCTGCAGCTACGCCTACCTTACCCATCCCATTTTAACATTCACACAATCATTTAGGCTGAAAAAGACCTCCAAGATCATCAAGTCCAAGACGTGACTGATCCCCTCCTTGTCACTCAGCCCAGAGCAGCGAGTGACACATCCAGTCATTCCCTGAAAACCTCCAGGGATGGTGGCTCCACTACCTTCCTGGACAGCCCCTTCCAATGCTGGACAACCCTTTCTGGGAAAAAAATTCCTCCTGCTGTCCAACCTAAACCTCCCCTAGTGCAACTTTTGAGGCCGTTTCCTCTCACCCTGTTGCTGGTTGCCTGGCAGAGCCTGACCCCCACCTGGCTGCACTCTCCTGTCAAGGAGTTGCAGAGAGAGGTTTCTCCATCAGGACAGTGTGAGAGCCAGCTGGGAAAAAGACAACCCTTTCACTGGGGAGGGAAGGGAAAAGGGGCCACCTGCATGAGCCATTGCCCAGCCCCTGGAGATGGGTGGGGGTCCCTCCCAGGGGCTGGAGGTGGGTGGGCAGGCGGGCATCTCCAACCCGGGTGCTACGGCAGCTCAATCTCCTCACGCTCCCTGGCTGGGACAGGCGGAGGTCTGGCCCTAGCATGGGAGGGTCACAGAAGCAGTGCAATTGGAAAAGACCTCCGAGATCATCGAGTCCAACCGATGACCCAACACCACCGTGTCAACTAGACCAGAGTTGAGTGCCACATTCTGTGGTGTCTTAAACACCTCCAGGGACGGGGACTCCACCACCTCGCTGGTGGGCGGGCCCGCGGTGGGGCCACCACACTTCCAGCCCGGAAGGCATCAGGGCCTCTCTAGGAAACCCAAACCTCCCACTACCCACACACAAAGGTGTAAAGAGCAGGGACGAACCCCGTCCCACCCCACATACAACTGCCCACCGCGGCACCCCTGGGCCCGCCTCGTCCCTCATCCCGCGGCCTGGCAGCGGGCCCCGCGCGCGGCGCGGCCCTGCCCCAGGCCCTGCCGAGCCCAGGAGGAGCAGCGAGGGCGACCGAGCCGCCGGCAGCCCACACCCCGAAGGCAGTCCCGGCCCCGAGGGCAGCCCCGGCGGCACCACCTACCCC
>VZTX01024384.1:207-11778 GCA_013400915.1 Pardalotus punctatus
CCTTTCCCGCGGGTTCACCACGACGGCGGCGACCGGGACGGGTCTTCATGGCCCCCCGGTGTCCCTGTGCCGGGCTCCCATCGACCCCCGCTCTCCTATGGTTCCGGGGCCCCGCCCAGCTGGACCTGCCGGGACAGCGGCCCCTCCTTTGGGTCCCCCCGCGGCCTCACCTCCAACCTCCCCACCCCGCCTCCCTTCTCTTACCGGGGCGACCGCAGTGCCATTCACCTGCAGCCAGCGCAGCTTCCCGAGGTGTTATCCAAGGCATCGAGGGGGCCACCGCAGCAGCTGTCACCGAGACCACCGGCGCCGAGTGCAACAGCCAGGACTGGCGGCACGAGGAGCACTTGGGGAATTTCACCTGTGTCTCCTGGACCAGTTATTTATAGGAATCCCCAAATCCATCTGCTCCAGCTGCCCACAGACTGCACTGACCCCCTCCGGAACAGGGATGCCTCAGCATCCCAGGAGCAGGACATGCACTTATCCCTGCCCCCAGCCCTCTCCCAGCTCCCAGTGCTCAGCAGAGACTGCTAAAAATACTCTTTAGCCTCTGAACACGTAGAATGACACGTGAATCCCACGGCTGAACTTCCACCTCAACCCAGATAGGTGGCACCTGGAGCTGCTCCATGGGAAGGTAGAAGCCGTGGGTTTGGGTTTTGGACACCAGTGTGAATTTGTTATTTTTTTTAAGTCCGAGACGGACCACAGGTATGATTTAGTCAATCTGATTCTTCTCCAGCCTCTGCGTAAGGCTGGGCACAGGGGCAGTGGGAGAGGATGAGGCCTCCTGGCCCAAACTCAGTGAATCAGGATCACAAGCCCATGGAGATCCCTCAATGTCACCTGTCCCAAGACTCCCCCACATTCACTCCAGGTGAAACCAGATGTTTCCTTTCCCTCTGCATGATGAGAGCCTGCTAGGGCCAGGGGAGCCTGGCACAGGCTGATGGTGCCACAGCAGAGGGTTAAGCAGAGCAGGTCTGTCACCCACACCCCAGCGAGACTCTTCCACCTGTGATCAGCTGTGAAAGAGCCCCAGCAATGCCAGGGAACAGTCTAAACCAAGGCCCAGCCTCCCTGCAGAGATGGGAAGAGCCAAAAAGACACACACAACCCTAGGGTGGGTGTAGGACAACTGGATGTGGGCTCCTGCCACCCCTTTTCTAACAGCAACCAGCAGCAGCCAGTGTTCCACCCTAACTCTGACTGAGAGGTTTCTTCAGGTAAGCAAAAACCTGTCTGAGGGCCCCACTATCTTTTTCTGCCTCCCACCCCAACAGTGGACCCAGGGCATGAGGAAGGGGCCAGCCCCTGGTTTGCTGCCCCCTGCACCAGCATCTACTCAGGTCCAGCTGCAGCCCTGAGGGCGAAAAGCAGCTCCTGCAGTGTAGGCTTGGGAGGAATCGCACAGGTGGATAGAGCTGGTTTCCTGGACCACAAAGTTCCTTTCATCCCTCTCCTTTCTCCCACAGGGCATGGCACAACAGCCCCAGGATCAGCTGCTGTCAGGCCAAACCCAGACCAGGTGCTTTATTCACTTCATATTTATTTTTCACAAAGACTGTACAAAAATCTTATAAAACTCTGGTGTGGGGATGGGCTATGACATTGATCCAAAAAATAACTCCCATGCAGTCCCACCAGTTCCATAACTTACAAGGAAACAGATAAGCTACAGAGAGCTGCGAGTCCTGGAGTATTTACACCGAGGAGGGTAGGAACAGGAGACAAAGCAACACATGACGAGAGGTATTTACAGCACGGACACACAGGCCCCCTCACCTCATGAGAATGGCAGCAGCGACAGCAGGTCGGGCCCGTGGTGCACCGAGGCCGACAGAGAATCTGGGCTATTTACAGTATCTCACATATTAACAGCTTTACAAACATGTCCAGGAAGTTCGTCTCATGTATAAAAAAAAAAGCACCAAGTGTCTGAATAGAAATCACACAGGCCTCCACGGGGGCTAGAATCCGAGGGCTGGCTGGCACCTGTGGCGTCACCGGCTGATGTCGCGGCTTGAGTCCCACATTTTTGTGCTGGGCTCCATGCCCAGCATGTCAAAGAAGGGGTGCTTGAGGGCCTCAGCCAGGGTGACACGCTTGGACGGCTCATACTCCAGCATGCTCTCGATGAGGTCGAACAGGCGGTGATGGTCCTCGGCCTCTGAGGTCAGGTATCGCTGCAAGGTAGAGGGGGAAGGTCAGGCCCAAGGGGGCTACACCCTGTCCCAGGATGTTCCCTGGGCTGACTGGCTCAGCTGGGGGAAGGCTGGTTTGTTCAGACCATCACTCGGCCTGGACCTGAACTCTGCACTCCTCTATGCAGAACTGACAGATTTTCACACACCTCCCTTGCCCAGGGACTTCCTGAACTCTCCATGCCCTTCTCGTCCTCCACTTCAGATTAAACTCAGGCTGCCGCAGCTTCCTGGTTTATGCCTGGCACAGCCAATGCTCCCCTCAGAAAGTCACTGACCATTTTGCTGGCCCAAGCTTGCCCAGAGGGAGAATCCAAGGATGGGCCGAGCTGCCTTACCCGCAGTGGTTTGCAGTTCTCCCGGACGTAGCGTCCAGCTGAGGTGTTCTCGTCCCAGTCCAGGCGGCCGTGGTAGAAATACTTCTGTTTCCTGTCAGAATAACGGACAGGAGCAGGTCACACCAGAGCACCACACACCCTGCAGCAGCAGCAAGGTGCCAGCCCCAGTGGGACACGGCTGGCTGGTGCAGCAGGCAGCTCCAAAGTGTGATCCCTCAGGGAAAACTACTGCCCATAGAGCAGGGAGGGCTGGCAAACCTGCACTGACCAGCTGGCCTCGCTCACCTTGTCTTCCGGACCATCCGAGAAGGAATTGGCCCCAAGATCCTCTCCATCATGGCCAGGTGCTCCCGGTTGTCATGAGTCTGAGAGAGAAAAATGTAAAGGGAAGGCATGGAAGATTCCAGAGGTTCTGTCTCCAGCCCTGGGTATTCCCCCACCCAGAAACCCCTCCTGGCCAACCCCTCCGCTGTCTCTAGAAGACTGCAGTGATGGAGGGACCCCCATCAGTCCCAGGGGCTCTGGGCTGTACTGGGAAGCAGCCAGCATGCTCTCAACAGTTGGGAAGTAGCCACACAACACAGTCCTCACCTGGAACAAGGTGAAACCCACATAATACTCAAAGATGATGCAGCCAATGCTCCACACATCACAGGGCTGGCTCCAGCCAAGCTCTGAAAAACAATGCTGTTTAAAGAAATGATCTAGTTACAGCCCAAATCCCCCTTCCTTTTAAAAAGAAGTAACTGAGAAAACACTTCCCATTCCAGCCAGGCTCCTGGTGCTCTGCTGGCAATATACTGCCCAGCTGGCAGCAATGCCAAAACACCAGCTGATAACCATGGAGTCATTGAGGCTGGAAAAGACCTTCAAGATCACCAACTCCAACCTGTGACCAATCCCCACCTTGTTACCCAGACCAGGGCACTCAATGCTACATCCAGTCATTCCTTGGACCCCTCCTGAGATGGGGACTCCACCACTTCCCGGGGCAGCCCCTTCCAATGCCTGACAGCCCTTTCCAGGAAGAAACTTCTCCTGATGTCCAACCAGGATGTACCTGGCACAACTTGAGGCTGTTTCCTCTTGTCCTGTCCCTGTTCCCTGGGAGCAGAGCCTGACCCCACCTGGCTGCCCCCTCCTGTCAGGGCGTTGTGAAGAGCCCAATTTGGTTCCCCCTTGAACCTCCTTTTCTCCAAAACAGTGACAGGGCCACAACCATGGCCTTCACAGGAAACAGCACTGCAGAGCTGTTAGATAAAGCACTTCCCATCTCCCAGGGCAAACCCAGGACAGCTCCTGGATGATGCAGAACTCCAACACTTCCCAGCCCAGTGAGGAGCACCCAGTGCCATCAAGGGGCACACCTGCCCTGGCACAGACCCAGTAGCACCTACCCAGGATGACTTCAGGGGCCCGGTAGTGCCTGGTGGAGACAATTGTGCTGTGATGTTCGTGGTCAAACGTGGCACTGCCAAAGTCCACCACCCTGATGGCCGTGCTCTTCACACTCCGCTCATCCCGCTTCTGCATGGGGGAGAATGGGATCCATCACCTGGGAGCTCCAGCCCCTCCTTACATAGCTGAGGGCACCACGGGAAGGGAGAGCTTCAGGGAGCCCACAGCTCAGCCCCAAACAAGCTCCCACCACCAGCCAGCTACACCTGGGGTCCCCATGGCTCACTGAGCACTGCCTGAGCACTGGCAGACCATGCAAGGCCCCGAAGACTGCATGGAGCCCACATCCCCTGGGGCTGTGTCTGACTCCTGATAAGGTCAGGGACAACAAGAATCCAAGAGGAGACCCAACTCGAGACAGTGTGTTACCTTTTCCAGGTTGTAGGAGAGCTCGTAGTCAGAGTTCACAAAGAGGATGTTCTCTGGCTTGAGGTCAGTGTGGGTGAGTTTATTGTCGTGCAGAACTGAGGGAGCAAAGGGAGGCAGGGTGAGGGGACAGAAACAGAGAAAGGCTGCACCCCCCAAAAGGCATCACTGGTTCAGTTTGCTCATACTGGCACCAGTTTAGCCCACACTTCAACCTGGGTGTGAACAGCCAGGCAAAGCCCAGGCCACGAGGCTTCAATAGAAGCACAAAGATTTATCATATTGATCGCCAGAAGGTGCAGGGGGGTGGATGCTGGAGTGCTCTGAGCTACTGCCAGCCCACAAGCATCAGAAAATGAAGAGGATTCATTCCCAGAGGGGCAGGAAGGCTCAGAACCACAGCAGAAACTTGTTGCTCTGGGCCACTAGTTGCAGAACTGCAGCCTGCTTGGCCCCCCAGGTCAGCCCAAGGCGGGGGGAGAGGAGCAGGGAACACTTACACTTCACAGCCTGGCACACCTGGAAGGCCATGTGCCGTACTTGGTGGATGGGGTAAGGCAGGTAGTTGTTATCCTTCAGGAAATCGAAGGTGCTGAGCCCCAGCAGCTCGAAGGAGATGCACATGTGGCCGTGGTAGTCAAACCAGTCAAACATCCGGACACAGAGACTGACAGAAACATTCCAGTTGGGAACAGCTCTGCAGGCACCGCTCAGCTATGTCACCCCTGCACCAGGCTCCTCCTTTTCCTGCTCAGTCCCTATCCCACAGCAAGTCAAGATGCCTCCAAAACCATCTAGGATCACATTCAACCACACAACACCAAGCAGCTCTCCCACCCCAGCCCTGAAACCAGCCCTTCCTGCTGAACACCAAGAGCACACTCACTTCGTGTTCTCAGGATCCTTCTCGTTGATTTTCTCCAGCACGTTGATTTCCAGTCGAGCAGCCTCCTTGTATTTCTCCACATTTTTAATGATTTTCAGAGCAACACGTGCACCACCCCTGGGGGAGAAACAGGAAAAAAGCACAAAGTGAGCCCTGAGGGAGACAGAGTGGCTGTACCTTGTGAAAGGGACCTTCTGACCAGCCTCCCCACCCTTGCTCAAGCAGGCTATTAAGAGGTGTCCACCAAAGCTGTGCCACTTCCCTCCCTACAAAACAGCCCTGAAGCTTCCCCCAGCACATGGGTGACCCAGGAGAGTGAGTGCCCAAAGCAGCAGAGGATACCGGAAACCAAGAGACCGATTTTCACCCCCAGGCTCCCATATTATGCCCAAAGGACTCGTTGCCAGCTGTGGTCTCTCCTTTTCCCACATACCTCCGGTGATCCATGCACTGCACCACTCTGCCGAACGTGCCTTCCCCCAAGGTGCTGATAATCTCATCTGGGAGGGAGAGAAGGAAAGGGAAGGAGCTGAGAGAGGGAGCAGGACCTGGCTGCGGTGATACACAGGGCAGAGGAGAATGCATTGCAACACCTAACCTCGCACACAGCTGGAGGAGACCGGAGCAGCGGAAGGCTGACACCGGCTGCACAAGGCAGCTGCCCTAATTCCCTGGCACTTCAGTAACAATACACAATATAAACGTAGCTTTAACAAAAGGGGAAGGAAAAGGAGAGGGTTTCTCTTTAATAAACAATGAAAATAAAATGAAACAGAAAGATAAGACAGATCTGCGACTGCGATGGGAGCTTAACTAGAGAGCTAAATTATGTTACGATTTGGCTGTACATCTTTCTTGTAGCCAGTCGCCGACGCGATAGATCAGATGCCCCTCGTCGTCGTCCTCCACACTCTTGGCCCTTCTGCTGCTCTGTCGACTCCGCTGCTGGCCCAGGCAGACAGGGAATTCATCATTCACCAATCAGATTTTCAAACCAGCGCAGCAGCCAGCGTCACGCATTGGTTGGTTTGGAAATTCACATGGTTGTTTGAGGAGGGGTTGCAGGAGGAGATTCCCAGCCAATTCATACGGCACAGAGGAATATATAACGATAGGGATATTGCAAGGGAACATGTCAAGATACAACACACTAGCTCAGAAAAGAAAAAAACAGTTTGCTTTTCTTTGTAGCAAAAAAAAAAAAGGAAAAAAAAAAAGAAAAAAATAAGAAAAAAAAGAACCTACAAACAGCCCCAACCCGAACCAGTGTGAGAGCAGAGCTGTCGGAATGAGGGAGCCGAGGGGCATGGAAGGGGCCGGCTGCTATCACTCCCATGGGGGCTCACAGAGGAACAGCACCGGCCTTCGGGTTCTGGGGACTGCCTGAGCACACCAAGGGCCAGAGGCCACGGGGAGGGGCTCCCGGCAGCCCCGTGGCTGCCGCAGAGCAAGGGCAGCAGGAGGCAGGTGCCAGGAAGTCCTGCACAAGCCCTGGCTGCCCCCACAGGCACCCCCATCCCACTCCAATAACCGCCCACACAGCTTCCCCCAGCCCCGACACTCAGGGAAAGATGAATTCTGAGATTTCAGATGCAGCTCTAGACACAATGATCCATCAAAAACCGAGAGTTTGCAGTGACTGCGTGGGGAAAGACGGACACTTCGTCCTAGACCCTCCCCCGAAGAAGCTGATCCTAGAAGAACTAACTTCCAGAAGAGAAGCAGAGTCCAACAGGGAACAGGGACAGCCTGGGATGAGGCAGATAAGAGGTTTATGCCAGAGAAGAGAAAATTCCTGCCTTTGGTTCCTCAGCTAAGTATCCCCACACCTGGGAGCAACCGGCCAGCAGACTTGGGACCCAAATCCAGCCCCCAATCCCCTCCCTGGACACAGAGCCAGAACAGACCAGACAACACGGCGAGCTCCACACACAGAGCAGAGAACATGTCTGGGGTCTAACAGAAGTGGAAGGTGAACAGCAGAACAGACAAGAAGAGAAAGCCAGGGACGCTGCCAGGAAGAGCCTGGGATGGTTCTGCCTCCACCTGAGCTGAGAGGTCCAAAAACTCCGCTCCTCCGCAAAGCCCCTCGCATGACACCCCTCGTCAGCTGAGCCCACCCAGGAGGATCCTGCTCTGGAGCAGGTTCTAACCCTCAAATCCAGGGGCCTCCTGCCACAGCCCAAACCAGGGACCAGGGGGCACCTGGTCACTGCCACAGGCTCTCCAGGACTGGGACCAGCCGAGCGCTGGCTGTTCGAGCTTCACACAAATCCTGCCTGGCTGGGGCTCCTAAACGGCTCTCCGTGAGCACCACTGAACAGAAGGAGCCACAGCACCACCCTGGGGACCCGCCAGCCTCGCGGGGCACTCCTGTTCTCCCACCTGAGCGGGCAACACTGAGAGAGGGTCTGAGCCACCCGTACCCAGCTGGCACAGGGCAGCGCCAGCCACGGCACAGAGGGACGGGGGCAGGAACACTCTGCACCAAAAGTTCTCTAACACACAGTTCAAGCCGAGTCCGAGAGAGCGTTAGAAAGTGAGTTTTCTACTTACCCAGCTCAGCACCTGGGAGAGAAAGGTTACAGGGCAGGCGCAGCACAGCAGGATACTCACCGATGAGGAGCGGCTAAAGGACCGGCTGCGGCGCCGCCTCCGCCTGTGCTTACGCCGGCTGCTTTTGCAGCTCCGGTAGCTGCCCTCGCGGTCCCGGGAGCGCCGGTACTCGTAGGAATGTCGGTACTCTGGCTCGTAGTAGGCGTCCCCCCGCTCGCGGCTGTAGTCGTTGCGCCGGTAGCTGTCACAGTAACGCCGGTCGTAGGCCCTCCGGTCTGCAGAGTGGTCGTCGTAACTGGGCAGGGGGATGTGGAGGGGAACGTTGAGGGGTTGGAGTGGACTTAAAAATCATCACCTCCCACTAGACCAGATCACCTTGTCCAGCCTGGCCTTGAACACTGATAGGGTTGGGACATCCACATCCAACCGGTGCCAGTGTCTCATCACCCTCACAGGGAAGAATTTCTTCCTAATGTATAACCTAAATTTCCCCTCTTTCAATTTGTACCCATTATTCCTTGCCCTATCGCTACAGTTCTTCATAGAAAGTCCCTCACCAGCTTCCTTGTAGGCTTCCTTCAGATACTGGAAGGTGCTGTGAGGTCTTCACACAACCTTCCCTTCCCCATGCCAGAGAACTCTCCCAGCCCCAACTCTCTCAGCCTGTCTCCATAGGGAAGGGGCTCCAATCCTCTTAACAACTTCCTGGCATCTTCTGGACTTGTTCCAACAGTTCCATGTCCTTTTTGTGTTGGAAACACCAAAACTTTGCAGTGCTCCAGGTGTCTCACAGAAACACAGTAGGGGGGACACACTCAGTGCTGGCAGCTCCGGGGCACTCGCAGCTGAGGCGTGGAAGCCCAAGGCAAGAGGCCATGAACTGCCAACCCTCTGCACAACAAGGGGGACAGGGACCTGTGTCCCAGCCAGGAGAGGGACACTCAGGGACATTCAGAGCTGAGGATCTCACATCTTCGTGCACTGAGACTGTGAAGGGATAAAAGCTCAGTGGGTCCTTTGTTCAGGGCCCCCCTCAGAGGCACCAGCTCAAGCTGTCAGTTATTGCACGAAGATTAAATTATTTTAAGGATTGAGACGTCTGAGACTCTGCCATGGGAAATCTGGGCTGAGCCAGTGAGGAAACTGGTCTGACTGGGAGCGTGGGGCGTGTAGGGAGTCAAACAGGGCACCCATTGGGTGACTGGAGCTGCCACTGCGAAGGGGCCTCAGTCCCTGCTCAGGTGGTGGAGTGGGACTGCCAGAGGGGCTCCTGGGTGGTCAGACAGGGAAGTTTCCCTGAGAGGGGAGCAAAGGGGTTTGGTGACAAGGACTGCCCAGGCTGTGACAGCTCAGAGCAGGCCCAGGTCACACAGAACTTGAGTGAGCACAGCTGACCAGGCCATGATTAAGGGACTGGAGTATCTCTCTTAATGAGCAGAGACTGTGGGAGCTGGGCCTGGTTAGTCTGGAGAAGAGAAGACAGAGAGGAAATCTCATAATTGCCTATTAGTATCTCCAAGGCAGGTGCCAGGATGGTGCCAGACTCTGTTCAGTGGTGCCCAGCGACAGGATGGGAAGCAGTGGCCATAAACGAAAACACACCAAGTTCCACCTCAACACAAGGAAAAAGTTCCTTTTCATGGATGGTGGCAGAGCACTGGAACAGCTGCCCAGGATGAGCATGGAGTCTCCCCCTGGTGACATCCCAAACCCACCTGGACATATCCGTATCACCTGCTCTGGGTGATCCCAAAGGTCCCTCCCAACCCAACATCTCTGACTCTGTGCCACAGGGCAGGTCCGAGCCCCACTCACCTCCGGGATCGGACATGGTAGCTGTCCTCCCGCCGGTGCCGCCGGTCCCGCTCGCTGCTGCTCGACCGCGACCGCGTCCGCCGCCGCTTGTGCTTGCGGCTCCGGTAGCGCTCGTGGTAACTGCCGCGGCTGCTGCGCTCCGACGAGCGGTACCTTCGGGAGTGCGGCATCTGCAGGGACAGCAGGGACCCTATGAAGCACCCGTGGGCACAGCAGGGACCCTGGGAGGCAGGCACTCGTGGGGACAGGGGCTGTGTGAGCAGCTGCATGGGACAGGAAGCAGGTTGGAGGACGGAGGCCACCAAGAGCATGTGCGAGTGTGCAGGGGGATCTGAGAGAGAAGGGAGAAACCTCTGAGAGATCCCAGAGTCCCACAGGACAGGATGAGACCACCCACAGGGGCTGCATTAGTCCTGTGGTTCTCTTTCCTAGGTTCATATCTCTTCTTCACACCCATCTCTACTGTCCACAGCTCCAGCAACAGCTTTTGCACCTTCTCTCTTTAAGCTCCCCTGGAAGGAGGGAAGCAGCACCAAGGAGAACTGAGGAAATGTGAAACTAAGCCCTGGATATCACCAAAGTCCCCATGCACCAGTAATGGAAACACCCAGAGAGCAGGCCCCAACAGACACCTCAGATTTGCTGCTAAGCAAGTGACATCTACACTTGGAGGGGACACAAGGGTGGTGAAGGGTCTGGAGAGCCCACCAGAGGAGCAGCTGGAGGTACTTGGGTCTGTTAAGCTGGAGAAGACTGAAGGGAGATCTCAGGGGGCTGAAGCTTCCTCAAGAGGGGCAGTGGAGGGGCAGCTCCGATCTCTGCTCTGTGTGACCAGTGAGAGCACCGGAGGGAACAGCTGGAGCTGTCTCAGGAGTGGTTTAGGATAGATATCAATAAAACTCTTCCCCCAGAGGGTGGCTGGGCACTGAACAGGCTCCCCAGGGAATAGGCATGGCCCCAAGGGTGCCAGAACTCAAGGAACATTTGGACAATACTCTCAGGCACAGGGTGGAACTGTTGTGGTGTCCTGTGCAGGGCTGTAAGTGGGGCTTGATGATCCCTGTGGGTGCCTTCCAATTCAGGAGATTTGTGATAAACATCCCTTTGCCCACAGGGAACTGCCCAGGAGCAAACCCACCCTTCCCAATGCACATTAACAGAGCCCTGCAGACCCTCACTTCTGCTGTTCTGGGGGAACATCAGAGGCTCAAGCCAAGGAGACACCTGGATGAGATGGCACAGTAGGTGCAGCCCCTCAGACCCTGCCAAGCCTTGCTCCACAGCTCTCGGACATTCCCCAGACATATTCTGGTTCCAAGCACGAATCACAGAATAGTGGAATGTTAAGGGCTGGGACAGACCTTAAAGCTCACTCAGTTCCACCCCCTGCCATGTGCAGAGATACCTTCCAGTAGGCCAGGTTGCTCCAAGGCCCGTCCAACCTGGCTTTAAACACCCCAGGGATGGGGCAGCCACAACTTTGGCCAATCCGTGTCAGGGCTGCAAGATGGAGCTCCCTTTGCCCAAAGGGCTCCCGCGGCGATTTCCCCCATCCAAAATGCTCCCGGCTGCCTCCCCGCCCCCGCCCTGCGCTGACATCATCGGCAGGGCTCGGACAGGCCGAACCGGCCCCGGCGATGGGGTGACCCGGGGGCACGGGCTCGGTACCCCGTGCATGGGGGGCTCTGCCCTGGGTTCCCCCCGACCCTCACCGTTTCCAATCACCGATTGAAGGGAGCGCGAAGGCGGCGCTGGCGGCCCGCCAAGCCCGGTCCCCGTGGAACGAGCACTAGAGTGTTCCGCAGCGGGGCTGGAACCGGTCTGGGGACGGTGATGGCGGCCGCGCAAGGCGGGGCCTCCGCCGTGCAGGGCCGGAAGCACCGGGACACCGAGAGAGGTGGGCCGAGGGCGGGGCGGCCTCGGCGGGGAGGCCCCGGCCAGGCCT